>JAODAL010043563.1:0-33721 GCA_025379985.1 Phyllomedusa bahiana
TTTTTCGTAAATACAGGGTATTTTTTGCCCCTTAAATTTCCCACCTGTGGTGATATAGAATTGCTGTTTTAAGATTTACGTGGATGCTGCGTCAATGAACAAAGCTGGGTGCGCAAAAGTCAAAAAACACGTATCTTCTTATGTTTTCGTATGATACACAGTATTTTTGGCAACAAACACCCTGTGCTGACTACAAGATTTCTGGATTGTAATTAAACAGCAAGGTGGATATATCAACACAGGTGGAAAGGGTAAAATAGAAAATGAACACCAATCTGAAATGTATAATGATAATAAAAGTGGACTTTTGCACCAAACAAAGAGACCTGCAGTTATTAGAAATGATGTGAAATCCAATATAAGTTCAGGCTGCCCAATATCCAGGAAATTTTTCAATAGCAAAATGTTAATAATAAAGATATTGCAGTGCAATGTCTACACTAAGTCTTGGTGAACTTTATCCAGTGTTCTTTATAGATAGAGCTTGTCTGTGTTCTAGTGATCAGGATTCTGAAGAAGGGTCTGGATACATTTCTAGATGTAATAATATAACAAGTTCTAGTGACCAGGATTCTGAAGAAGGGTCTGGATACATTTCTAGATGTAATAATATAACAAGTTTCTAGTGACCAGGATTCTGAAGAAGGGTCTGGATACATTTCTAGCTGTAATAATAGAACAAGTTATAGTGACCGGGATTCTGAAGAAGGGTCGTTGATCCAGGGATTTATTCTGATGGCCAGATTGGAGCCGGGACGGAATTTTTTTTCCCTAAAATGAGGGCAATTGGCTCCTGCCTCATTGGGGTTTTTTCCCTTCCTCTGGATCAACACTTTAGCAAAATAGGCTGAACTGAATGGGCATCTGTCTTTTTTTGGCCTTACAAGCGATACAACTGGGTAACTATTTAAACAAGTCAATCCTGCTCACTTGTTTTCTATTTCACTTTATTGATAAATCCATAGGGAAAATCAGACTCAGACTGGCTCACAGGGGATGAGAGGAAACCCCTGAGGGCCCTTGAGCATGATAGACCTGAAGATATTTTTTAACTGGATATGTATCCTCAACAGAGGCAGAAAACCAGAGAAAGAGAAGCAGGAAGCAAGAGGCAGAGTATATGAGGCTTGTACAGTCATTTACAGTAGCTCTAGGGTGGGCCCCTAGAATCAACTCCTCCAGTGGGCTGTAGGCACTCCAGTCCAACACTGGGTAAAAGGATATCCAAGCACAGTTTTCACACAATCCCAGTCATGTGAGCACTGTGCTTGGATATCCATTTACCTATAGTTTCTGAACTTCTATTAGTTACCATGACATATGCTGCCCAGTGACATCCAGCACATATATATCCCAGTGATATCTGACAGTCACACTCAGGGCTGCCGTCAGTCAACTGTTATCCGTTTCAGGGCCCCATACAGCCAAATCAAATAGGGCCCCCACCCATTACTAGATCCTATTTTTTAACATATCAGTGGGCCCTTTTTGACAGGAATACTGCCCGTACTGTCCTATTGGCACCCCTGGTCACACTCACCCGTCACAGTGATGGTGGATTTTTGTTGAAAATAATTATATTTCACTTTACTGTCTTTGCTTTCTTCAAATCTGAAGCCAGATGGAAATTAGTTTTTTGTATAACACTGGATTTATTATTAGTGGCTACAATGTAATAAGGATCGGCAATATCTTTCTTTATCCAATATCCAAAGGAATTAGTGAATGTATTTTTTTTCTCAGCAGTGAAGTTACAAGGAATGGAGACAGAGAAACCCTCCTGGACATGGACACTAGAAGACACTTGTATAGAATAGCCTTCAAGATGTATGTGCTGACAGGAGATACCTGTAGGAGGAGAGAGGACGGTGTTATTACATATCAGGTATAACATGTATCCGCTCATGCACATAGACATGACCAGGTGTATTCTTAATTTGTATCGATTTCCCTCACTATTCAGTAAAACCAAAGCCAATGTCAATAACCCCTTGTTACCAAAAACATTTTGGTTTATGTCTTGCTCCTTTTTTTCCTCCCCACTGATATCACTAATACAGCGGTTCAGATGTGATCAGGTATTCAAATAAAAAAATCAGTTGAAGGTACAAATATCCAGGATTTATTTCAATGCATTTATTGAGAGACAACGTAGTATACAGCAGGGCATATACCAAGAAATGTCTACCAACTCCAACCAAGTTCTTGATTTTATAATTCATAGTCCCCCTTCTCCTTAAAGAATAGATGAGCCAATCAAGGTAAAAAGTGATGTAAGAAAACTCTTTTCTATTCACTGGTTTAAAAAAAGCTAATACATATGCAGAATAGTCTATATCTATGACACATTACTACTTGAATAGACAAAGATTCTTGTTTCTCTTTTACTTCTAAGATTATTTATTACCCTCTCTGACTAAGTCCATTAATTCAAAATCATATGGTCTTAATCAGAGAGACAGCCTGTCTGGAGAAGAGAGCCCTTAAAGGGGTTTTATCGCTTCAAAGATTACATCTCTAATGTTTGGGGACAGTAAAAATAAGCACTTTTGCAATTGGTTTGTATTACCTAAATCACTTATTATAGCAGACACGAGCTAATCTATGCGTCAATAGCTATTTCTGCAACAAGTGGTCTGGACACACCCCCTTTTCTGTGATTGGGTGCCTGATATTTCATTCAGCTCTGTTGGGACATGCCCCCTTGATGGGACAGGCCACCTGTGCTGTGATTGGCTGCCTACACTCTTTTCTTACTCCCCTCTGAGTTGTGGAAATTGATAGTGAAACTAGGTACCTCAGCTTTCTGTGTCTTTATATTAAAGGCTCTCTGAGATTCTCTATGCTCCTCTCACAGCCCATGTGAAGGATCTGGGCAATTACTGAGTCTCTAGCTGCTAGATTCACTCTCCCCCATTCAACACAGCTGTATACACTCTGCCCCCCCCCCCTTATACCACAGCATTATCCCCTCTGCACACCCTCTACACCCTGCCTGATATCAGAGGGGGAGAGCAGAGTGCCTTCCTCCCATTTGTTTCATCAGTTCAGATTGTATGTATAAATGTTTACACCAATGCAGGTTACAAGGAGCTCATGCAGCCTGGGAGGGAGATGACAGCTCGACAGGCATGAGAATTGACCCTTGCAGGAGGTCTTCAGTGCTGTGTCATCCTCTCCCTTCCACTGCTCACACAGAATGATGATGTCACCAGCCTTCAGTGAGGAAAGGCATGTCAACTGGGAGGAGAGAAACACCTACTGGGAGGAGAGAAACACCTACTGGGAGGAGAGACCCGCCCCTGGATTTGAAGCTGTAAGACAGATCAACAGCTCAAGCATGAGAAAGTCAGTGATGAGAAAACCTCTTTAAGCCTACATTTTATTTCAAATTCTTCAGTGTACTTGGAGAGAACAGTGAAGCAATTAAAGTCTATATAGAAATCACATATATATATAATATATGAGGGTTTGTTTTTGCAAGTTGCGGTTTCTAATGGTACCATAGACTGTAATACTTTGTATGAACAAAAAAAAAAGATTATCTTTACTAGAATAAGAACTTTTCTTTTTTAATTTGCTTTATTTTACCATTTTCTAAAACCAATAACTTCTTATTTCTGTCTATGGAAAAATGGACCTGGCCAGGGCTCATAGGTCAACACATGTCATACTTACTAAGGTCCAGGAAGCTGTGATCTATAGTGCTGTTTGGCAGGGAGCTGATACTTATAACACAGATCAGTAATACAGCCGTGTGCTTGAGGTCTTGCTCTGTAGAAAAATGGCTCTTACAAGTGAGAATCTGACAAAACAGCATAATAGACCTCAGCTTCCTGAGATTTAACAACTATATCCAACATTACCTGAACGTATTACCTGATTTATGTCACCAAGATCTGTATGTTGTACTTACCTTCCCAGAAGAGAGGGAGGATAACCACAAGGCTGACCCACAGGCTGCTGAGCTTTATGTGCCTCATCCTGACACTGAGATGAAGCCTTGGCTGAGACCTTGTATGGATTGTAGGTTCTATGGAACAGATTGGATTTCACCAATTGTTGTTTTCTAAGCGTAAGAAGACAAATAAATTAATGTCATTATTGTTACATCCTATTACTGAAATTAATTTCCCCTCTTACCCTAATTAATATTTTACTGTATTCTAACAGGATTCTTCACTCTCACTGTTTCTTTGTTTCTGTTCTTGTACAGATTTGTTACATACAGATATTTCTGCAGACACTGGGGAAACAAACTATAGATTAATTACACAGCTTCATCCATCTGTATGCTAATGTACAAACCTGTCTTCAGTGTGTTCCCCCTAGTGGCTGCTTTTCCTTCAGAAATAAGTTTGTTTAATAAGTCTACATACAAAGAACTCATTCAAGTATGAAGGAAACAAAGGGCAACCTGTATGATCAGGGCTGTGCCAATTTCTTGCTGTGCTTTACAGCAAAAACCTGTCATAGCCCTGTTCTATAGATTTATGAACAGTTGTATGCCCAAACTTGGCGTGTTCTGCACCAGAAAGGACAGCTTTGAATGCGCCAAGTTTGCAGGGACCGTGTCGCGCCAAATACATACAAAGTTTGCCGCATAACTGTCGTACAAATCCATACCAGTTTCAAAGTGGCGAGGTTGAAACGAATTTTGTCGTAGAACGGGACACATTTATAAAGGCTGTGAGACACTTCCATACAAACTGGTGCCTACTTCACTGCTCTAAAGCGTGTTGGCACCAGGTTTCATACATGTAGCCCAAAGCAGACACCAGTATTACAATGTGGTACTGTAAAACTCTAAGTAACTGGAACAATCATTCATGGGAAATAACATGATGACAATGACTCTGTAACTTTATTTTCTATAATTGATAAGTCAATTGCCTCTAATATTTATAAATACAATCTTGGTTATGCCAAACATATATATGTCATCTATCTATCTATCTATCTATCTATCTATCTATCTATCTATCTATCTATCTATCCTATTTATCTGTTATCTATGTAGTAGTTTATATATTCTAGTATCTTGTGTCGTAAATGTATTTTGTAAGCTAAAATAAAAAAAAGTGGGGCATATATGAAACTGGTGCCGACTCGCCAGTTCTACCGCTACTTATTTATAGTGTACGAACCGACAGTCTGTTTGAAAGTGTCTCACAGCTCTTTATACTGTACTTGTGTCCCATTCTACACCAAAAGTATTTTCAGCCTCGCCACTTTGAAACTGGTATGGATTTGTAAAACAGTTTTGCGACAAAGTTTGATACATTTCGGGCACATTTTTGGAGCATTATATTATTCTGGCATGACAAAGCCCCGGCATCTTTGGCCTATTCAAAAGTGTTGTGTCTGCCACAAATTGCGTTAAGTTTTGGGATGCAACAATTCATACATCAATAGAACAAGGCTATGACAGCTTGGCTCAAAGCACGCCAAAAAAATGTTGCAGTTCCATTCATACATGTCTTCTCAAATATGTGGTGAGACAACTAGGGGCTTTTGCTAATAAGTTGAGAGGCATCTCACCACCTTGATGGAAATGATAAAGCAAACAGTATTTCACCATTTTATAACCCCAAATTCATGAAGACTGTACCCAGGAGAGGCATTTATGCTGGGTGGTTTCAGGGACATTTATACAAAACTCATAGGTTTGTGGTTCGAATCCAGGAGGCAAAAGCCTTATTAACAATGGTTATAGGCTGCCAGTTCCCATGCAATTTCTCTATGCACAGTCATAGTCTCCATAGGGACTTGCCAATAAAATGGTTGCACGATCACCCATCCAATGATCACCACCACCTACAAGGCTCCCTGCACTAGACCCGCCTGACTAATAGCAGCAGTGTGGTGTACAAGGACATCATTCTCCGCCGCCATGTTGTTGATCCCACTGAACCTGCAGAATGTTTACCAAACTGCGTTGGGTACAATTAACTAAATGTAACAAAACATTTCATAGCAATAAAGAAAATAAAAACCCCTGCACTATAATGTCCAGTGCAAACTAAGTGCAACAACAGAAGGGCATCCCACAGTCTGAAACTGGGTCATGGACAGTGCACCACACTCCATACTTGCACCTTTTTAACAGTAGTCAGATTTGTAACTAGAATTCATAGGACCGCATAGCAAAATAAGATGGACCCCCACCCCCCAATGAATATAAACTAAAACAGCAGCATAAGTAGCAATAATTAAATATGTATGAATAATATCGG
This sequence comes from Phyllomedusa bahiana, assembly GCA_025379985.1. Classification (NCBI taxonomy): domain Eukaryota; kingdom Metazoa; phylum Chordata; class Amphibia; order Anura; family Hylidae; genus Phyllomedusa; species Phyllomedusa bahiana. The sequence continues at coordinate 6,237 of JAODAL010043563.1, forward strand.
TATATATCAGGCAACCCACATAGTAGAGCTGAAAAGCTGAAAGACACCAACTATTTGTTCCCTATAAAAAGGAAGAATGTTCATGGACCTGAGTGAGGCCCCTCAGTCTCTGTCCCCCATAGCTGTTGCTATAACTGCTGTGGCTATAGTTACCCCAATGCCACTAGTCATGTAGCACCCTGGGCTTCTCTTTGATTACATTTACCATCTAGAACTTTCTATACTCCATACATAAAGGTTAGGAATAGTCTGCACTCACCTATGTAATATAATGGGAGCATAAACCCTGGCGCCGGCTGCTGTCCCCTCCGCACTGAAGAGTTCTCACGATGCTTCTCTTTTTGACTAAGAAGCTTTTGCACGCAGCTCTTCGCACCTCTCTTTTCTGTAATTTCCCCCATCTGCTTCTCCTTCACTTCCCTATTTTTACCTCTGCATTTGTATGAGGATGTATAAGGCTTTATTTTTGCATAGTTTTGATCTTCATATTCTAGTTACCTGCATTAGTACTTGGCTATAAAATAATACAGAAGCTTGACAAATAACCAAGGAAAGCAAATCATTGTTAAAGTGGTTTCCTCACTACAGACAATGATAATGTATCTCATTGAGGAGCGGCACTATGTGGGTGTGTGAGGATTTATTCCTTTTGGCACCACACTGGACACTTACATATAAAAAAGACATAGGAAAAAAGCTGAACTCTGTGCCATCTATTTAATGTATTAATCCTCAATTCACATGTGACATACAGAGCCTTGAAATTTAAAATGGGTTGCATTTACTTAATCTGCATACAGCGGTTTCTGGGTTTGCCCCTCGTCGGTGTAGGGTAGAAATTTCTGGCTGGATAGGTGAGAGACAAGAGTGGCTCAGAAAGTTTAATGTACAACTGTCTGTAGAGCAACTTAACTGGCATGGCTGCAACCCTTTTTACATTGCAAGCAGGGGCATAGCTATAAGGGGTGCAGAGAAGCAGTCGCTAACCTTCCGGCCCCCTGCAGTCTGAGGGGGGGCCCAAAATGCTTTCTGCCACAGCATTAAAATGGCCATGTAACTGGGGGGCCCCCATTTTCACTAATTTGAGCACCAGGGCCCAGAAGCTTCAAGTTACGCCTCTGATTGCAAGACTCATTGAGCCTCATGTGAATTGAGGATTACTACATCTAATAAATGGTGCTGTAAGATGCCAGCTCTTTTCGTTTGGCGCGATTTGTGTCACACTCTTCACGCTGGGCTGTAGGTGTGCTTGTACCCCCTCTGCCTTGGACAGTGGTTTCTTACCTATCCTTGCTCCTGCTCTGCTGCGATCCACTGTTATGTGCTGGCGCATGCGCACCCGTCTTCTAGGGTGCGCGCCAGCTCTGTGATTGTTAAAGTGCCAGTGTGCTGGTAATTGGATAATCACAGGGCGCTAACCCTGTATCTTTTTTCTCCTGCTTTGCCTTGCCAGCACATTGCTGTTTATTAGCAATAGTTTCTGTTCGTTTTCTGCTAATACCGTGTACCTGACGTTCTGCCTGTTGCTATTTGCTACGTTGCCTGCTGCCTGCCCTGACCTCTATGCCTGTCCCTGTCTACACTCTTGCCTGATGATTTGGTACCATCTGGCCATCAGTGCAAGCAAGTCGTGTCAGGGGTAGCGGCCTGGAAGTCTCCCGTCACCCAAGTCCAACTGGTTTTGCAGCAGGCTCTGGCTCCATAGACTCCACTCCCTGTTGTGGCACCATTTGCAAATAACAAATTTGCGTTGTTCTTCAGACTTATTACTAATCCTTTTAAAACATATATTTTTTTATTGACAATTTGTAAAATAAAGGAGTGACCAATACATGACATGCTATGAAAAGTTGACAGTTAGGCTATGTTCACATGGCTTATTCTGGGACGTATTTCAGCCCGTAATTCACGCTTTACTGCTGAAATACGTCCCAGTCATTACGGTAATCCACAGCTCTCATAGAGAACTATGGATTACGTCTCCTCTACCTGCTCGGCGTAGAGGTGGCATGTCACCTATTCGCTTCCGCCCGTCCCGCTCCCCCCCCCCCCTCCTCCGTACACACGGCTTAATTGCGGGGCGAAATACGTCTGCAATTAAGCCGTTTGAACATAGCCTTATGGTAAATGAATATAAGCAGAAATAATATATCTGAAAGAAATAAACAGATATCAACATAGTAATGATTTGAAGAATTCAAATATCACTTCAAAAAGTAAAAGAATGCTCAATGCACAACAAACTATGACAAGTTGACACTTAAAGGGGTTTTCTCGCTACAAAGATCATATTCCTAATGATGGGGACTAATAAAAATAAGCTCATTTTGCAACTGATTTGCATTACCTAAGTCACTTAGTATAACAGATATGAGCTGATCTGTGCATCTATAGCTATTTCTGCAGCAGCTGGACAGGACACGCCCCCTTTCTGTGAATGGCTGAATTATATTTCATTCAGCCTGTTGGTACACGCGCCCTGGACAGGTCACGCCCCCTGTGCTGTGATTGGCTGCCTGCACTCTGTGCTTACTCCCCTCCGAGCTGTGGAAAATGAAAGTGGAACAAGTTCCTCACTAGTTTTGATGGTTGGTGGTCTGTATAACAAGGCTCTCATGATCTCCTCTCGGCACATCTTCCAGGGATGGCTCTATGTGAAGGATCTGAGCAATTACTGAGTCTGTAGCTGCTAGATTCACTTTCCCCTCATATAACACAGCCTTATACAGTCTGTTCCCATCACCCATATAACACAGCCTTACACAGTTTGCTCTACCTCTTGCTGTTAACAGAGAGGAGAATGGGGGAGGGCAGCGTGCATTTCTCACATTTGTTTCATCAGTCATGCTGTGTGTATAATGTATACAGCAATGCAGGTGTTCTGCCTACAAGGAGCTTGTGTAGCCTGGGAGGGAGGTGACAGCTCTGCATGCATGAGGACCGTTACAGGATATCTGCAGAGCTGTGACATCCTCTCCCTTCCACTGCTAACCAGTCCTCTTCAGTGAGGGTATCCATGCCTGACCTGGAAGAGATGACACCACTACCGAAGATAGACCTACCACTGTATTTGTAAGTCTGTAATCAGAGAAACAGCTCAAGTCTGCAAAAGTATGTGATGAGAAAACACCTTTAAGGTGATCGAGCATGGACCGGATGAGATAAATATGAATGTGATAACAGGTAACTACACAGGAAAGATATAAAAATCGTATATAATAGTAGCTGAAACAAGAGAAATAAAAGACATGAGGTGTTGTTTAAATACAGAACATAAAGTCGTGAAAGTAATAGATGATGATAAACTATGGGTACAGTGTGGTGAAGGCTACATCATGTAAAACTCCCACAAAATACAGAGGAGACACTCCCTTCATCTGGAGAAAAAAGATTCAATCTCCATGGGAGAAAAGTCCTTTTCTCCATATGAACTGTGAATCCGTGGAATTGCCGCCTGAGGAGCTGTTCAAGCAGGAATAGTTGACAGTTTCCAGAAAGGCTGAGATAACTACCTGAAATTCAAAATAATTAATAATCTGTAGCCGCATTCAATTCTAGTCTAATGGAAACTTTGTGATCAGCAACTAAATATTATTGTAGGGCAGATTGGTTCTTGCCTTGTGGGTTTTAGAATCTGCATCAGTAGATGGGAAACAAAGCTTAAAAATTCCCTCTACTCCTTCCTTCATCCACATCTTTCCCCACCCTTGGTAGAGCTTGTTGGACATATGTCTTTTTTCAAGCATATTATCTATGTAAGTTAGTGCTTCTTCGCCCAATCTCCTTTCCATAATCCTTGTTAAGGACTAAGTCCTGTGTGGGAGTCCCCTAGAAATCACTTTTTAAAGGTCCCTTATGGCTATGACTCCATCCATCTATTCTTAAGCCCATCATGAAAATCTGCCTCATGGAGTGAAATGTGTCCCTACTTCACGATGCCTGATTGAGGATATTGATGATTATTACATGAAATGTATTCTGTGCTGCAGGTCCCACATCTATTACAATTAGATCGGAGATCAATGGTGAGGTCAGATTGATTTTACCATATAACTGTCTATTTTGTGTAACTTATTGAACTGTAATAATGTCAGAGGTTTATTGTATCTTCTGTCCTAATAAATAACCACAGATAACACCATGAGATGGACAAGTCTGGACAGAACTCAACTTTGGCTCTGCTAACTCTGCAGCCATAAAACTGAAGATACTTACGTGTAGGAACATATGTTATTTGGATTGAAAACCTATACAAACCCTTAAAGGGGTTGTCTCACTACAGGGATTGCTTTCCATGTTAAAGATCTTGCAAAATCAAGTCACTTTGCAATACATGTCCATTAGCAGTGTCCTACCTATTCTGAGATATCTCCTCGTGTATAGGCTGCATCAGCTCCTCAGGTCACTATAGCTACAGACCTGTTTGATCTCTCCTGATAGGCTGCCAGACCTGACTTGTACTGTAGCCTAGTAGTAGCCAGTAAACACGCCCCTGAATTCAAAATGAAACCAAGAAAACAGGACTGACGTAAGATGAGTTAATGTAGTGAGACAACCCCTTTAAGGGAGATATATGGGGGCAACTCAAACACTTAACCACACGCAATAAAAGTATAATAAAATAAACCACTTTTTCTTTTTGGTGAAGATATTTCAATGGGTTTTTTAGTTTGGTAAAATGACCTTTCAACATTCTTTTGGTGGTGAGGACTTTCAGCAGATACCTTTATTTCAATGAGTTTTAGGCCTCATTCACACAGCTTATTTGGGCGCTGATTTCAGCCATACTGCGCGCTGTATTTGCGCTGCAGTATGGCTGAAATCCGTCTCAGTCATTCTGGTACTCCACTATGGAGGTCGTCTCTCCTCCCTGCTCGGCGAATCCACCGCGGGTGGAGAAAGTGACATGCACATTATTTACAGCGTGTATGCGCCGTGAATAATGAGTGTCTATGGGGCCAGCGAGCTGCCGATCCCCCGCCCCCGCTGCACGGCGGCCGGCATATTTGCGGTGCGAAATCCGTCCCCGCTTTACGTCGGCAATAAGCCGTGATACCTTGCTTTATAGTGTTTTTCAGATCCTTTAGAGAAGCCTATGGGAAAACATCATAAAAATGTAGTAGATGTAACAGTAGGAAGTGTAACAATACCACTTTGAAAGTGTCTACCTGTTCCGACTGTACTGCGCCTAAAAATGCAGTAGCGAAGCGTTAAATATGTAGCTTCACTACGGTTCTGGTGTGTCCCGTCTCCCTCATGCCCCCCGATATTTAAACATGTATGAACGGCGCTGCGCCTGATATCGGGCTGTAAATATATGGCTGCAGAAAAAGATAAAGATTTTTAAGAATAAAGGAAGTAGTGCATGCTTCTTCTAATGATGTTTCAGTTACATGCCACATACATATATATTTTAAGCTGCACAATTTAAATTCCTCTGTAGACAGTTCATTCCCTCTCATTCAGCTCGGTGAGATAATGTGCTTTGCTTTCTGCAGACAACTTTATTCTTTCTCAAAACAATAAGTTATATAGAGTTAAAATAAAAGTTGATATCTGGAGACCTGACCCCCATAGATATATAGTTATAAAATGTAGCTGTGCTATAATACCCTATAACATGATTATCTGTGCTTCTAGCTTAAGAAAAAGGGGGGGGGACTCTTATATGGTTTTATTGATAGAATGAGATAATAGCTAAAACATGAAGTGACTGATTTATTCATGTATTGCAAAAATATTCATAGCCTTGAAGTTAGCATCAGCTATGAACATTAGATACGGATCATTGCTTATGTTTGTTTATTGATTATCAATTTTATTGTATTCTGTAATATGATCAAAAAAAACCCTGTTAACCATCTAGCAATGACTAGTAACCGTTAGTATCCTGACTATAAGCATCAGACCCTCTGCTGTCTGTTTGAAATTTAAGTAGAAGGAATTGTGAGTTAAACTATTCCCCTAGGATAAAGTAAAACAAAAATAAAGGGTTAAATGATTAAATTTGTTATTTTATCTTAAAAGAAAGTGTTTTGTAATTTCCCAAACAGACGTAAGAGAAATTCATTACTTATCTGAAATAACCTGTTCTCCCATTTCTCACTGATATGAATGGAACCTATTGTTTATATTAGTATGGCGACTGAGAGAAATTGTTTTAATTTTTCATCACTTAATTTCTAGTTTTCCTAAGACCATAAAATGTCCCTTAGATTGATAAGACACCCTCTCAGTAAAAAAAATTTTCTTGGTATTTAAATAACCAAAACTATTGTTAGATAAGTTGTTTTGCTTGTACTTTAATAATGACTAATTTGAACACCGGTTGATATACAGCAAATTAATTATTAGAAAATGCAAAACTAAGATAATGTAAAGGTCACTACCTATATACCAAAAAGTATGTTTATCAAAGATAACCAATTGTATTGTATTATGATTAAACTAACCAATGGTATCGCAAATTGAAATCAAAATGTGAAGTAATGATGATGGTGTCAATGTTACAACACTTCTAAACCACCCACTTGTGTCTGTGAAACAAAGTAAAGATTTTTTGAATCTGAATCAACATGATATCAGGAGTCATTTTTCTGATATACTGCGCAAGGTGTTTTTGCAACATGAATTTGGAAACTGAAACAAGGATTAAGTCACAGATTTATTATGGCAACAAAGGTCACACAGAAAAGCTTTCTAACTATACATTGCAGATATTCCTTATAAATACTTTTTGATAGACATAATAATTATGACACATTATAGGGCATTAAAGAGGTATTTTCACCACACTGATTTGCTTTAGAAATGTTAGCAAAAAGAAAAGACAGATTGTTATCCCAAAAACATTTTTTTTTTTTTGATTTTACTTTTTTTACAGGGCTTTTGAGCGTTCTTTTTCCCGGTTTTTTTGTACACTTTTTCTCCCAATTACCAAAACCCCTCTCTTGCTTTAAACCCGCCCTTTGGGGGACTTCCCCTGAAAGTCATTCAGTATCAAAGTAGCTTGTTAATCTATGTCAAGGGGTTTTAAAAATTTTAAAACTTTAAAACAAATTTTGGGCTTTTGTAAGTAAAAAAAAAACCCCTCCAATCCCAAATGTTCCCGAAACAGGGCCCCAGGGTAAGGGAAAAAGCAAAGCTTTGGGAAAGTCAGTCAGTGGGTCTGGGAAAAGCTCACCGACTGGGAAAAGGAAGTTGGGGTCTGAAGATTTAGACCCAACACAGTCTAAAAAAGGTTTTGTGGGCGGGCCGAAGGTGGGAGAACCGTCCACAGTGAACCCAAAAAAAGGGGGCTGAAGCTATAGAACCACACACAACCCTTTAAAAGGAAGGGGGGAGTTATGAAATGAAGAACCATCCCCCCAGCCCGAACAGGAATTTTGGGAAACCTGAAGTGTAGGGCCAAAACATCCCGAACAAAGGGGGAAATGAAGGAGGGGCTTTTTGGTGGGGGTTTTTTTTGGGCGGTTTCCCCGGGGGGGTTTGAAACAGGGAAATTTTTTGGGAGGGGGTGGGGGGGCTGTTGCCCACCCCCAAAACCTGAACAAAAAAAGTGGGTTTTATAATGGTCCCACCTATAAGCCATAGTGTTGGAAAACACAAACAAACAAGGAAAATTGGTAAACCCCTGGCCCCAAAAAATTAGTATGCTTGTGGGTTTTTTTTCAAAAAGTGATAGAAAGTTTACAGAACAATAACACTTTTTATTATTTTCAAATTTCCTTTTTCCCTTTCTCCCCTTTCCGGCAGTCTCTTAAGCATATCTCACTTCGCTCTGAATCTTATCTACTCCATGGGACAGATGTTAAATTAAAGGGCAAACAGCTGAAAAGCTGTTACAAAAATTTTGCAAAGTCACCAATGAAAAAATCTTCCCCAAATGGAGAGGTTAATATAATTTTGGGGGAAAATTGTGGGATACCAAAAAGTTTAAAAATTTAAAAGTATGAGGTTTTGTTTTTATATTTACTTTCTTTTTACAATTTTTAAATTTTGGGAAAATACCTAATCTTTGAAGTGTTTAAAGGGATACCCAAATTTTTTTTGGGAAAAGGAAGTGGAAGCTGGAAACTATTTGAACCAAAACTGTTGGACAGGAAATGGGAGCCGGGGAAAAACCTTTATTTGAAAATAAAAACAAAAAGGGATGGGTGCATTCCTCCCACCTAAAACTTATCCTTTTCCCCTTAAATTTATGGCCCGTCGGGAAATTGGGAAAATCCCCACACTCAAGTTTTTTTACATGGGGTTTTTAAATCATACTCTCTTATAGTCAATTTTATTTTATAAAAGTATTTATTATTATTATTTTTAAATTTTTTTTAAATTTGATTATTATTTTATTATTTTAACATCTCCCTTTGACATGGGGCACCATGTAGACAAATAGAAAGGGAAAGATACTGCCTTGGGGCTGCAAACTTGCTTGGGAAAGGGTTTGCTCCCGGGGGACTGAAAGCAGCTGGGCAAAAAATTTCATAAAACACTGATTTCTTGGACACGGCAAGCAAAAGGTTTTTTAAAGGGGCCCAACTCCCATGGCCCCTTAAGGAAATTTCTGGTCCCCCTAAAAGCAGTGGGAAAAAAAATGTAAACACCAGTTTTGGTTTTAAACATGAATTCCCAAAACTACACAAAACATACACTGGCAAAAAGTTTTTCCCAAACAGCCCCAAACTGAACTGCAAATTTGGGGGGGCCCTTTGGGGAAGCCATGCTCCCAAAAATGTGCAAATTCCCCCGCAGTCTTTGGGGTTTTTCCCGGCAGTTTGGCATTTTAGGAGGTCCGAGGGGCATTTGCATTTGGTTGGTGGCTTCCCCCAGGTATCTGGGCCTTCCCGATCCACCAGAGGCTTTTGGTCAATTTTGGCCCGACCTTTCCAAGTTCTACGATCTCCCTTGGGAAAAAATACAATGCCCTGATGGGGGGGCCCTGACTTAGCTCAGTTATTTTCCGTTGTTTTTTTGGCGTATTCTGGCGTGGTGGTTGAGGGTACCTTGGGTTTAGTCTTGAAACGACAGTGGCAAGAGAGTTTTTATCATTCGATGTGACACCACCTGAACCCAGTTGTACGTCGTTTTCTGTGGCCTCCTGCGTGACAAATAAAGAAATAAATTAAAAATATTGGACCTCCTTTGTTTTCCATTTTAAGGAAAACCAAATCTAGAAAAAAGATGATAAAAGTAAACAGGAGATAGTCTGGCCCTCATGTGGGTCACTCTACAAGATGTTATAGTGTTTCTGAAACAAAACAGTAATGTAGAAACACAAGGGTCTATAGCCTGCTGATCAGCTGGAGTCTGGCTTAGAAGTGTAGAGCTTTGTTAAGGGATGAGGCTTAAAGGGGTTGTTGCTTCAAAAATTGGGGTTTAATTAAAAGATTTTAAAAAACAAGCAGCTTTTCCCTATATGTTTTATTACAAAAGTCCTAGATTTTGAGTTAGCCCTGTTAGTAGTATACACAGCTTCTAAAATTTCTAAGCAAGGACCCCGTTGATCCCTTTTTCATGGTGTAGGTTTTGTTTACTCATACAGGTTGAGCAGAGGCCCCCCCAAAAAGAATGCTTTGTAGTGGAGGGGGGGGAGGGCTTTGGTTTGTGTTTTGCTGTGGATTAAACCCCTGTGTTGCCTGCTTCCTTTTTGCCTCTACACAGATAGTGTGAAGCAGTGCCTTGTGTGTTACTAAACTGAGGGTGCTGGGAGCGTCACTTAGTAATGAACAGTAAGGCAGTAACATTCATGCTTGCTGTACATGAAAACCCCCCTGGTTGTAACCTTCCCGGTGCCCGGGGTTCTGTTCTGATGGGGGGTTGTTTGTTCGGAATGTGCGATTTGTATGCTTAGCAGGGGTTTGGGAACACTAATCGCCCTCTCCTGTCTCCTGACGGGAGCAGCGAAAGAGCCGCAGAGCCCAGGCGGCACACCGGTTAATTGGGCCAACAGCCCCCCCTTGCTGTATAGAATTTAAAGGGAGGAGAGCTTTCTGTGTGCTGAGGGGGGCGGGGGAAGAGGGAGGAGAAGAGGCGGGCAAGCTAGCAACCCCCAATTCAACCCCAGCCCAGACAAGGCTGAAAGCTTTTAATGAGGACAACTCCTTTAACAATTTTAGTACATAGTAGACGGTCAGGGAGGAAGGCCCCTACTGCAGTCAGGGAGAAAGGAGAATGGAGGATGCCCGAGACACAGAAAAGATTTTTAAGTTTATTTTTTTTAGTTGCAAAATTTTAACTAGAGGATGTAGGGGGAGATTTAAAAGGGGGTGTTGCCATCTCAACCTTTTAAAGCTAATGATAGGATACGCCCCCAAAATGTGATGGTGCAGGTCCAATCTCGGAAACCGGGGCCCTATTTCGGGAGCGGCCCCGAAGTCTTGCTTAGAATGTAGGTTTTTTGGTTTGTACATACTCTCCCTTCTGTTAAGGGAGTTTTTGTATGGCCAAACCAAAACCACTGCCCGTGTGGGGGAAATCCCTAGAAAAAATGGGGAACACAGGCATGCCATTTTGTGATGCCCGGTTTTTTTGTGTTTAAATTTTAGAAAACACATTTTAAAATAGGATGGAAATCCCACCAAAATCTTTGTTTCCTTTTTTAAAATTTTTAAATGGGTTGTCTCATCAGGGATTGCTAGCTTGTTTAAAGATCTTGCAAAAACAAATCATTTTGCAAAATGTGTCCTTAACAGTGTCCTACCTATTCCTGTTTTTGACAGCACCATAAACCTTGAGCCACTTTTGACAATTTAATGAAGAACAAATGTCTGTTAGAAACCACATTTTTTTTATAATAGGCCCTGTAGTATAGCTGCATTTACACAAGAAAAATCCCCCCAAAATTCAAAACATGCCCCTTGAGCCACTTTGACAATTGTGAAGAACAAATGTCTGTTAGAAATCATATTTTTTTAGAATAGGATCTGTATTTATAGCTGCATTTCACAGCAAAATGCCCCCAAAAAAATTCAAACATAACCCTTGAGCCACTTTTGACAATTGTGAAGAACAAATGTCTGTTAGAAACCACATTTCTTTATAATAGGACCTGTAGTATAGCTTCATTTCACAGCAAAATGCCCCCAAAAATTCAAAACATGACCATTGAGCCACTTATGACAATTTTTGAAGAACAAATGTCTGTTTAAAAAACATTTTTTTAGAATAGGACCTGTAGTTTTAAACGGGCATTTCAAAGCAGCATGACCCAAAAAATTATAAAAACGACTTCTCAGCCACTGTTAAAAATTTTGAGGGAAAAAATGCCACTTAGAAACCACATTTCTGTTCCAAAGGACCATGATTATAGCTGTATCTCACAGCACCATGACCCAAAAAAATAATTATAAAAATGACTTCTCAGCCACTGTTTAAAAATTTTGTGAGGGAGAAATGCCACTTAGAAGCCACATTTCTGTTCCATAGGACCATGATTATAGCTGTATCTCACAGCACCCTGACCCCAAAAAATTATAAAAATGACTTCTCAGCCACTGTTAAAAATTGTGAGGGAGAAATTCCACTTAAAGAAGCCACATTTCTGTTCCAAAGGACCATGTTTTATAGCTGTATCTCACAGCCCATGACCCAAAACCATTGACAATGCAAAAAATTCTAAAGATGAAGTGAGTAAATGGAATACGGTTTTGTCATGAAACCTTGGTGTCTTTTACAGTTCCTCATAGCAAAACCATCAAAATGAATTTTTGGGAACTGAGAATAAAATTGCAGTAAGAAATGATCATTTTAAAAAAAAAGTTTTCAAGAGGACCATTTCTTTTAAAGGGGTAATGTATAGTAGACTGGCAACTAATTGGTGACCTCGGCAATTGGAGCCACAATATCATCAGAGATCCATTCATCTTGATGAAAAGTCAAACGACCCACTTTCATCTGTGGAAAGGGATGCGTTTGTCTGTAATGACTCATCCAGCTGTGCTGAAGGTCCCGCTCAGATATGACGATGGCTTGCTGGGCAGGACAACACCTCTATGGCGTGACGAGCCAGCTCGGGCCATTCATCCATTTTGGAAAACCCAGAAGTGGATTGGGTTCGGAACACATCCAAAAACATCGGTGTTGAGACGCAGTTTAGCCCGTGCACCATGATCTTAAGCTGGTTTTCTGTGTGTTGGATGTGTGCTTTTGCATTACATGGTTGGGGGAGGTGGGAAATAAAGATTGCCAGAGGTCACCCATTAGGCTTCTGCCATATTGCCTGCTGCTGCTGCTGCCGCTGCAGCTACTTGGCACTCTACTGATGTCACGTCGCTGACGGTGTTCCACCCCTGACATTTGAGGTTTGCCTGCTCGGAAACTGATATGGGGGCGGCGAGGGCCATTTACGTGGCGGAACCCATCTGTGTCCACCATGACGGAAGGCAACATTTCCAAGGCCAAAAGCCTGGCAATGCCGACATTCAGCTTTTGGCTTTCGGAGGGATTGGTTTAAAGTGTTTCTTCTGCTCCCAAACCTGGAAGACAGAAGGTGGTGCTGACGGGCCGCTGTAGGGGTGCAGGCCCGTAAAAATGGCGGAAGGAGAAGGGGTAGGAGGGTCCCCCTTGGGGGTGCTGGTGGAACCGGGCGAGGGTGGGGGCTGAAGCAAAGGCTGATCCCTGATCATACTCTGAGAGACGGGGGCAGCTGGGGAAGCTTGGTGGTGGCGGGGAGGAGGAGGGGGAGACAGGGGTGTGACAGTGGTTAAAAGCCGGCATGGGGTGGTCCTTTTTTGGCCAAGTTTGCCTACTTTTCAACTCATGCTTCCTGCATGTGCTAGACTGTGGGGGTGGTTTAAAACCTAAGATTCTTGCCTCTATTATGGGGTTTTAGGCAAATGCGGCATTGACATCGCTGGGTGAACAGAGGCTTGCTCAAAGGGCCCCGGTTGAGGGGGCCGGGACCTTTTTGACGGTGAAAAAGGAGGAGGGGGGTTTTTCCGCGGGCCGTGGCTGGTGGAATCATATAAGGGGGACTTCTCGACCACCCTCCCCCTTTTTGGGGCGGGACCGTAGACTTTAACCCTAGTATTCCTCCTCGCCCTTGATAGGGTCGCAACAAATTTCGAAAAGACCACGTTGGACCCGCAATGTCCACATATCATTAACCGGGTGACTTGGTCTTCCTACATTCTGCACCCAGGACTGCGGGCTACAAGAAGAGGACTGAAACGCTTTCCCGCCCACCCGGGTTTTTTTGCGATTGGGCTTCCTTCTCCTCCTTGATGGCATCAGTAACTGGGGTCGAGCAGAAAAAATCACCCCTTTTTGGGCCCTCTTGGTCTTTGAAAATGCCTTCTGACCCCAACCGCATTTTGTCATCAAAGAGGTCTTCAGAAAATGGATTTTCCACAGTGGTGGATTTGGGCTGCCTTCGCTTCATGTTGGATGGATGCTGATGATGCTGATGACGACATTTGTGGCCGTGACTGGGAGGACTAGGAGGTAAAACTGCTGGATGCAGGTTGTATTAACCACTGAAGAACAATTGGCGACGCTGTTCGTTACTGAGATTCACAGGGCCCTGACCCAGCGATGATGGGGCCTGACGGTCCTGCAACGGACGATCCGCTGGCTTGCGTGTTTTTCGCCAAGCCCCTGAAGGAGCACCTTCTCCTCGTCCCTTTTACCTCCATGTCCCCCCTCTCTTTGCTCGCTTACCACCTGCATTTCGCTCCATGTTCAGAAAAAAAAACTTGAGAGGGTATGGAAGAGTTTTGGAACGTCTCATTTTAAAAGACGGCAAATCACAGCTATTTTTAAATCCCCCTAATTTCCTACAGCCAACTAGGATGAGAAACTGAAATGTTTCTTGCGAATACCTGTGAAATGCGGTCTGGTGGAAGAACCGTAAGACAAAATCAACAGTGTTCCTTCTTCAGTCCCAGGGATTTACAAATGCCCAGTAGGACTAGGAATTGATAGTTTTCAACAAAATATCATACAAGTGCGCTATCTGTGCCAAGCTGAGATTCAACAAGCCCAATAAAACTATTCAGAAGTTACACGGATGAGAAATTGTGTTTTTTGCAGCAATGACAATCAGAATTGTCGTACAACGTGGCTATTTGAAAAACTAGGGCCGCACCAAGTGCAATACAGCTATTTAAAAACTACTCGGATAAAAAAAGGTATTTTTTGCACCTATCAATACAACGGCGCTGACTACAAAAGTGCTGTATCCAAATTTAAGCGCAAGGTGCCTCTATGAACAAAGCTGGACTGCACCAAAGTGAAAAAAAACACCTTTCTGAAATGTATACGGATAATAAAAGGTATTTTTTGCATCTATCAAATACACCGGCAGTGACTACAAAATTGCTGTATTCAAATTTAAGTGCAAAGGTTCCTCAAAGAACAAAGCTGGACTGCGCCAAAGTGAAAAAAACACCTATCTGAAATGTATACTGATAATAAAAGTTGAGTTTTGCACCTATCAGATACACTGGCAGTGAAGACAAAATTGCTGCATTCAAATTTAAGTGCAAGGTGCCTTAATGACAAAGCTGGACTGCGCCAAAGTGAAAAAAAAACCCTATATGAAATGTATACGGATAATAAAGGTATTTTTGCACCCATCAAATACACTGGCGTGACGACAAAATTGCTGTATTGAAAATTAAGTGCAAGGTTCCTCTATCAACAAAGCTGGCCTGCGCCAAAGTGAAAAAAACACCTATCTGAAATGTATACGGATAATAAACGGTATTTTTTGCACCTAAAAATACATCTGCGGTGACGACAAAATTGCTGTATTCAAAATTTTAAATTCAGGGCCTCTAAAAGAACAAAGCTGGCCCGCGCCCAAAATGAAAAAAAAAACCTTTCTGAAATGTATAAGGGGTAATAAAAAGGGTTTTTTTTTCAAAATAAACAATTTCAAACGGCGGGGCTTTCCAAAAATTTCTGTATTTAAAAAATTAAGTGCAAGGTGCCCCTATGAACAAAAACTGGAATGCCCCCCAAAGTGAAAAAAACAAATCTGAAATGGGATAGGATAAAAAAAGGTATTTCTTGCCCTTTTTTTTACACCTGCCGGTGTTTACCCAAAATTGCTGTATTCAATTTTTAAATGCAAAGGGTTTCCCCTTAAAGAACAAAAACTGGACTGTGAAAAATGGGAAAAAAAAAAACCCAAACGAAATGTATTAAAAATAAATTAAAAAAGGGTTTTTTTCAAAGTAAAAATTTAAAAATTTAGGGGGTGACGACAAAATTGTTTCATTCCAAAATTAAATGCACAAAGGTTTCCTCTAAAGAACAAAGCTGGACTGCCCAAAAAAGAAAAAAAAAGCCTTTTCTGAAATGTTTAGGATAAAATAGTTGAGTTTTGCCCCCCTACAAATTTCCCCCTGCAGTTACTAGAAAAAGACTGTATCCCAATATAAGTTCAGGCCTTTAACCCAAAATGCAAGTAATTTTCACCAGAAAACTTTTTATAAAACCTTTGTCCAATGCAGGGTTTTAAACAAAGTTGGGCTGAGAATATCCACTTCCTTTAAAGAGCCTGTTGTCTGTCTGTTTTTCCCCGCACCCCCCCAGTCCCCCCCCCCCCCCCCGGGGGGATTACAGGCTAGATGCTTTTTTAAATTCTCGCTAAGTAACTAAATCTGCAAATCTCTAATTCTAATTCTAAGTTCCAGTAAAAAGCTAGCTGTCTGTGTGAACAAATAAACTTTTGTGGCTTATTGAAAGAGCCTAGTCAGCCCTGCTATTTATGGCCTGACCCCCCACTGGGGGCAAAAAGGAAGGGTGTTTATGTAAAGGGTGGTATGTGTTTTTTCAGCCCAATCGAAACCCTTTTACACATCCCAGTCATGATGTCGCAAACCCCAGCTCACCTGTCTTTCTCAAAGCTGATTTGCTGGCGCAAAAATTGAAGGAAGGCTGAAAATGGCGCGATTTTAAAGATTATGCAAAAAATTTTTACCAAAAATTATCGCGTGATCAAAAAAATTCCGATCAACATAAAAACGTGCCGATTTAATTTGTCGATAATAATCCTAAAATAGTGGGCATAAACCGAAATCAGAATAGGGGAAGGGGCCCCATTCTAACCTTTTGGAGGAGTATTGACCAATCTTTTCAAAGGCGGGACAGTTAAAAATCAGAAAAAAGGAGAAAAGAGTGTTGGTTGGCTAGGGGGGCTTGGCTATCCGGCCCAAAAACAGAGCGCGGCTAATTTCTCATGGTTCTATGGGAAAAAAAATTCAGAGCCAGTCGTTTGTGTTGGCTACTTAAAAGAGGGGGGGTTTTTTTGGACCAAGGGGAGGGGCGACGCTCTTATGATTTTTCTAATGAAATCTAGAAAAAAATGAAACAGGGCCCAAAATCAAATGAAAAGACTACAGAAGTTTCCCGTGTGTATTTAAATGTTTTAAAAATAGGGGGGTAAAAAAAAAAAAATTTGAATTCAATAAAATCATGTTTATTTCTTTGTTTTCGTTACCCAAAAGGGATAATAAATGGGGGGCAACGAAAAAAAAAGGCCTGTAGAGTGTACCATGCACCTTCTATAAGCGCTACCCCCCTGTTTCAAGCTGTCCTCATTTTTTCAGTTGCCTTTAAAAAGGAATAAATTTTTAGCCCCCAAATTTTTTTTTTGTCACTTTAGAGCCAAATTTTTTTACTAGTTATTTTTTATTATTGTTTATTTTAGGCACCATTGATTCCGTCGCTTTTTAATTCAAGGGGGGTTAAAACATAACAAAAGTCAAAGATTTTCAATGCTTACAATATGTGACAATAACTGGCACAGAGGGAAAGAGAACCTGCCGCAAAGGCTTACAATCTAAAAGGAAAGGGGGGAAAGGGGGAAAAAAGGGGGGGAGAAGTTTGTGGGGGTTGTGTGACAGCGGGGGTACTATATTTTAAAGGTTCCTAAAAAGATGGGTTTTAGGTTTCTTTTGAAGCTGGTAAAAGTGGAAAAGGGGTTGATGTGTTGGGAAAATGAGTTCCGGGTGTGGGGGAAGCACGAGAGAAAATTTTGGGGGTTGTGTGGGGGCGTAAGGAGAAGCAGAGAAGAAGGTTTCCTGTGAGGAGTTAAGTTTGTGTGAGGGGGAGCATTGGAGTTAAGGCGAGATGTATAGGGGGAAGGGGGTTTTGGAGAAACTTTGTAGGTATGGTTTGCACTTGAAGTGAAATTCGGGGCAATGGGAGCCCGTGAGGGTTGGTAGGGGGGAGAGGGAGGGAGTAAAGGGAGAGGGGGAAAAGATGGGCAGCAGGGTTTTAGGTGGTTTGGAGGGCGGAGGGTGCTAGAAATTGTTCCCCCTTACAGTTTACGTTTGGGTGGTAATTTCCCAGTTCCCCCCATCTGTTTTGTATAAAATTAACCAGAACATTTTTCCCCCATTTTTTTAATGGGGTTCGGTTCAAGTTTTAGTTCGAACCTTAAAACCAAAAACACTCAATTTCGGGGTTCTAAGAATTTGAAATTTTCTGCTCTCTCTCTTTTCATGGCCGTGCCCCTAAGCCCCTTTTTTTTTGCCATAGAGAAGGGGATGGGAAAAAATTTCCTGCACCAACGGGTTGGTTATCAAAGCTGTCATATCTAAGCTTAAATTTATGCCAGAAGGTTTTAATGGCACGTAAAGTAGGATAGATCTTCTCAGCTTAAAGTGCCAAAGCCATGAGCACAAGGACCCTTCCATCCAAACAGACAAAGGGGGTTTCCCGTCATGCATGAAATTGCTTCCTATTTTTTTGTTTATTTACGTTGTGGCCCTTTTAATAAATGGAGGAAAAATCCAGATCTGATGATAAGCATTCGCTGGTTCATTCTGTGGCGAGGAAAAAAAAAATGCCCCTAAGGGTTCTTTATCGGACCTGCGCGCCCACCAGCCTTTTTAATTACAATGGGCTTGGGGGGTTTTGATTGGTGCCCGTTTGGACAGATAAAATAATGCAGCAGCCTGAACGAATACAGTGCAGTCAGTTTTTCATCTCTGCGATGGAGGTTCCAAATGGAAACTTCAACACAGATGTGAAACAGGCCTTAGGGTTAGGTAGGACAGTTCAGTGGCTGTTGCTTCTACATACGAGTAACGACCACAGGTAGTGGATCCACTAAGCCATCTCAAGCGATGGTGCAAGCCGCACCTGTGAGTGGAGCCATTGGTTTTCACCAGAGTCAACTGCAAGGCAAGATGGGCTTCGATCCCCAGACGATCCCCAAGCCACTATCCCTGGCATGACTTGCCTGTGATGGTGGCCGAGGTTTGATGCAGTACAGAATCGTGGAGAAGACCCGGAGCCAGGGAGCGGCAGGAAGATCAGGGCAGGTGGCGAGGTTCATCAAGGGATGGAGATGAGAAGATCTGGTACACAGTATAGGTAATATCACAGTAAGAAAGCTTTCTCTGAAGCACAATGCACTGAAGATTCATCACGGAGGTCAGGTGGAAGCTTGGTATTATAGGGTCAGCACCTGGCAACAACCCATTTATCAGCACACTATCTCTTCACAGAGCTGGCACGTGCATGCCCTACAGAGCTGGCATGCGTACGTCGGCAAAGACAGCGCAGGAAGCAAGGATGGGTGAGTAAGGGATGTGGGGAGTGGAACCATGAGTGTGCCCGCGCCCCAACATGCAGGATGTGGCACCAAAGTGGCATACAGTAGGTAGAAGCGGGGGACTCGGGGGGTACGGGTGCGAGTGAGGGTCACAGGAGCACCAGTATCAATACGGAATACATATAGTACAGAATTCTACGGTAGATTCTCATTACTTTGTGTACCTCAATTCTTCGTTCAGACTCGGTGATGTTCATGTAAATCTCATTTGCTGATAGTTCTGCACTGGTGGACGCATCATTATCTTTTTCATATATCTTCGTTTTGTTTAGTTTTTCCCTGAAAATAAGTTAAGTGGTTAGAGGATAATATGCAGTGTATGTGTCTGTCACTTCAGAATAAAATGGTATTCCTTTCACATGTTTCAAATTCTAGTGGTTTTATATTGAAATCTACTTATTATTGTGGTAACAGCGCACTGTGTGGTCAGGTAGGGTAATGCAGGTAAATGATATTTTAAATTTTGTTTGATTTCTTACATAAATTAGGCTTCCATGGCATGCTGGGCATCTATGATTTTGTATTATGTAATTGCTGACAGTATGTGAGGATTTTCAATATTATTACAGCCAGAAAATGCAATAGATTCTTACCTTAAAATATATTTGTAGAGCAGAATGATTAAAACAGTGATGCCTATTCCGCATATGAATCCAATTGATAAATAAGAAAATTTACCTGTGGAAGATAAAAAGAAAAAAATAGAGGTAAAGGATTGCTAATATTTTAGTTCAGAACTATTGTGATAGTTTAAGTGAGCCAAACTCTGGGGTAGAACCTGAACACTAAGTAGCGCCTGGACACCAAGTGAAGCCTGGACACAAAGTTGAGCCTGAACACTAAGTGGAGCCTTGACACCAAGTGAAGCCTGGACACCAAGTGGAGCCAGGACACAAAGTGGAGCCTTGACACTAATTAGATCATGGTAACCAAGTAGAGTCTGGACACCAAGTAGAGCCTGGACACCAAGTGCAGCCTGGAAACCAAGTGCAGCCTGGAAACCAAGTGCAGCCTGGAAACCAAGTGCAGCCTGGAAACCAAGTAGCGCCTGGATACCAAGTAGAAAATGGATACCAAGTAGAGTATGGATACCAAGTAGAGCCTGGATACCAAGTAGAACCTGGATGCCAAGTAGAGCCTGGACATCATGCATAGTCTGTACACCAAGTGGAGCCTGAAAACCAGTGGATTGCTAAAAACCTAAAAGTGACACCCTTAGGGGGCAATAGTTTATTTGGAACTGTCTAATATCTTAGTTTTACCTATCCACAAATACTATCTAGGTGTAAGTAAGACTTTCTTTATTGTCCATAGCAACCAGTCAGAGCTCCCCTTTCCTTTCCCATAGTGCTCTGAAAAAAGGGAGCTCTGACTGGTTGCTATGGGCAACAAAGAAATTCTTACACCTACACAGTTTTCATACATGAGGTCCTTGGTGTTCAAAGTCTATAGTAATGTGCATGCCCACTTAATTAACTAAGTGTTGGTGGACACACATGTCCGCTTGTCACAGAAGATATGGAACCTTTCAGGTAACATGGACATAGAGCTGAGAAGGCTCCATGGGAAGTTAGAAGGACATATAATTTGAGTTGGGGAAGGATCCATCCCTAGTCTACCCAAGGGGGGATATGTGAGCAAAAATTATGAAAATGGTATTTTCAGAAAAAATGTAAATTACAAATCGTAAAAACATTTTAGGACTTTGGTATAAAATGATTCATAGATAACTACTGTAAGTTCATTCAAGACAATATAGGGAACTATCTCTTTTACTGTTTTATTTTTTATATTTTTAAATATAAATTAAAAAAAAAAAAAAAGGTGGATAAAGAAAAGGAGGACAAAAAGAAGGAGAGAGGAGAAGAAGGAAAATCAGAGGGATAAAAAGAAAACAAGTGAAACCGAGGAGGAGACAAATAAAAAATGGAGGAACAAGAGAGAACATAGGGTAAAAAAGAAAGGTGCAAAGATGAGTAGAAAAGGAGATGAGAAAAAGAAAATGAGAGGTGACAGAAAAATAAGAGATTGAGAAGAAGAGGAGGAAGAGAAGAGAAAGAGGTGGAAAATTTGTAGACTGAGGAGAAGGAGAAAAGAAGGGAGATATAATGTAGGAGGAAAAGGACAAAGTGGATAAGGCAAAGGAAGAGAAACAAGTGGAGGTGTAGAAGTCAAAAGGCAAGAAGGATAAAACGGTGGAGAAAAAAAGGAGGCAGAAAAAGAATGTGAGTGGCAAATAAGAAAGAGGTGAAGGAGAAAGTGGAGAAAGAGGCAGAAAAAGAAGTTACAAAAGGAGAAGAAAGTGACAGAAAAGAAAGTGTGGGAGAATAAATAATGAAAGAGAATAAAATAAGTAAAATGCAAAAAGAGGGAAATGAAGAGGAGAAATTGAAAGAGGTTGTAGAAAAAGAAAAAAAGAAGCAAATGAGAAAGAGGAGAAGGAGAAAGTGGAGAAAGAGGCAGAAAAAGAAGCTACAGAAGCAAGTGACAGAAAAGAAAGTGTGGGAAAATAAATAATGAAAGACAATAAATGAAGTCAGATGAAAAAAAAGAGGAAAATGAGGAGGAGAAATTTAAAGAGGTTGTAGGAGAAGAAAAAAGAGGCAAATGAGAAAGAGGAGAAGCACGTGAAATCATAAAAGGGATAAAATTGAGCAAATATCATAATGAAAGGAATGTGAAATAAATTCTTACCACCGATCTCCTGTTCAGTGGTCGACCCTGAATCATAAAAGACGGTAGAAAATGAAATCTTTAAAAATGGGAAAAATAACATTATCGGGGGCGAAATTTTTTACCCCCAATTATCACCACTTCAAACCCCCATAACTGGTTTGATAGAGACTTCATTCCCTTTAACCCTAGAAATAAAACGCAGTAAAATTTTTTATTAAGGGGTAAATGGTAAAAAGAATAAAAAAAAAAAAAAAATTAAAAAGAAATCTGCAATAATGTATAAGTTAACTTAAACTATTTACCCAAAAATGCTTCTAGAAAAAACACAAACCCCCATTCACCACTTTACATATATCCCCGGTTTCCCCCTTTTTTATTTTTTGCCAAAAACTGGAGTGCAGTCACCCCTTCTTCGTCCCAAGAAAAAATCACCTTTTAACCCCCCGGGGTTTTGAATGCATACTCCCTTTCTCCCCCCCAAATTTTCCTTCTCTAATGGCCGCCCGGCTTGATAAAGGTATCAGCAATCGCACACCGCCTGCTTTAAACTTATGCTGCACTTACGCTCGGAGCTGCTGGCCGCATCCAGCATAAAATGTCCCCCAAAAATTGTAAAAAATTTTCCAAAACGGCCCTCATGCTCCACTTTAAAACTTCACTTTTTTAAAACAACAATATAATACTCATCATTTAAAAGGGGGTTTTTTCCCACGATATAATTTTGACGGGGATCCTCCAAAAGGGGTTTTTTTAATCACTTTTCAAAAATATATTGTTTAACAAAAAGTGCACCCTGAGAAAAACTACACTGCCTTCCCTCCCCTTTAAATTTACTTAAAAGCTTCTACTGGGATACGCCCCTGACAAGAGCTGCGGGCCCGGGGCTTTTTGAGAGAAAACTTTTTAATCTGATGAGACTGATTGGCAGAAGTTTTCAAGGCACCGGGAAAAAAATATGTTTTCTTTTGTATACAGAATAAACTAGTTGTAAGGTGTTTATCTACTAACCCCCTGCTTTATCTGATGCCCAAGAAAATGAAAAAGTTTTCAAGCTGTTTGGGGGAAAAAAGGTGTTGCTTTTGATACAGAATCCACAAGTTTTAGTTTGATTATTTCAGTGAAAAATTTCACACGACCCCCTTATGCAGCTCTGTCTCTGGCAGCTCTCTCTCTCAGCCCCAAAGGTTTGGGTTTACATTTGCTTCTTAGAATTTAAAGGCACCCCTTTGGAAAAACCCCCTTTAAGACCACACAGTGCGTGTTTCTGGGCTACACTTTTCCAAACCAGAAGGGGTTTTTTTCGCCCACGGCCGGGACAAAAAAACGCTACTAGTTGGAAACACTAGTCTAACACAAAAACTAGTGGGGGATTTTAAAAGGGGTTTTTTGCCACAACCCAAATTTCATACCCCCTTTTTTTCCTCCCTTCCCAGCTTTTGGGGGCCCTCAAAGGGGCGTGTGTGATTTTTAAAATTCCCATATCATGTGACCAAGCAGGCGGGACTTTTAACCAAGCCCTTCCTCTCTGTATTCAAAAAAAAGGTCTGTTTGTGTAAAGCTTTGGTGAGTACCTGAAAAGTAAAGTTTTTTGCCTCCAGAAACAGGGGTCCAAATTTTTCCAAACCCCTGCGGGAAACCAAACCTGTGTTTTTCTCTTTCTCAATGCACAGACCTCATTAGGTTTTTTTTTTATTTTTTGCATTTGTTTGATTAAATTACTGGGGGAGAAACGGGAGGACGGGCAGAATGACACACCCGGGGTTTTTGAACACTCGGGAGCTGCCTGAGAGGAGAGGTGTTCTGAGCAGTGTGACCGGGAAAGTGAGGACCCCAAACCCGGGTTCGATCCCTTGGAGACGAGCTGTAAACAAGGGCCCAAAAAGGGAGCACTAAAAAAAAAACCCGGGCAGAATTTGTAATAAAAAATGAATGGGAAAAGGGTTTGGGTTTTTTCTTTTCCCAAGCTTCCCACGTCAATTTTTACCCCCGGGGAAAAAACCCCCTTTTAAGGGGAAGATGTTTTTAAAATTTTTGTTTAAAAAAAGCTGTTTCCGCTGGAGCAGGATTCCGTTTTGGATTTTCTACAACTGCGATATTTCCCCATAAAGCACAACCTGTCCTGAATAAAACGAGGCCTCATACAACTGCGTAAATTGAAAAAAAAGCCCCGACGGGTTGAAAGGGAAGGGATTTAAAAAGTAAAATAATGTGCTGGTCATTAAGACTTTTCGGGCATTCAGTTTAAAGGGGGGGGTTAAAAAAAAAAATCTCCCCCTTTTATTTTAGTACCAGCAGTGGAGTGTAATAGAGATCCATATCACAAATGACAAAGGGATAGCCTTCACCACCTGGGTTGATGCTTGGGGTGCTTGGGGCTAGGGGGGAAGTGTCTTTTTCAAAGGGGTTTTTTAGGGTAAAGGGCTCCAAAAAGATTTTGTATTATGGATCTATAAGTACCATTGCTTCTTGTACATTTAACCTTTTTATCCAACAGAGCTAGAAAGGAATCAGGATGAAACCCCCCTACATTGGGGATATACAATAAATTCAGCAATTCGGAAGGTTTGGGCCAAAAACAAACATAAAAATTTGGTTTTTCAACCAAATTTTTTTCCTTTTTTTAATTTTTCATAGATGGAAAAAATAGCGTAAAAGATAAAAATTTCTTTACCCTGTGGTGGTGACAACTTCAAATGTTTTTCTCTGAGCCCAACGCGTTCCATGCCAAGCATCGGTAGCCTCAGCCATTGAGGGCTCACATTTACATCGCCGACAAAACCACTGTTTTCTCAAATTTTATTTATTGCTTTTGTTTTTTAAATTTTCCCTTTAAACCCAAACCCCAGTGACAGGGGGGGTTTCCCTCCGCTTTTTCCCGACAAGGGGCACTGTTTTTTTAGCACAATTTAAAAACCCCTTGGGACCGCCTTTTATAATTTTCCCCCCTGCAAAGAAATTTTAAACCCGAAAAAACAAATTTAAGGGGTTTCCAGTGTTGCAGAAATTTTTTGTTTTCTTCCGTAACAGCCCCACCCTCCCGTCCCCAGGGTTTCTTTTTTGGGATTTCAGCGAGTCAACTCACCTCAATAGGGTCAAACCCGAAAAAAAAAAAAAAACCAGATGCAAATTGTCCCCCTCTTAGGCCCGCACTTAAAGGGGAAAAAGGGCATATCCCCCAGACTATATTTTCCTTACATAGTAGAAAACTTTTCCTCATGCTAATCTGTCCTTACCGAGGAGAGCAGACCTTTTCCTCATACTAAACGTCCTTACAGAGGAAGCGCACATGACCTCATACTTAAACTGGGACTTACTTAGGAGAGACCTGTCCTCTACTATAAATGTACTTAATGGAAACCTGTCCTCATACTATACTGGGCCTTACATGGAAGGCAAATGTCCTCATACTAACTGTCCTTACATAGGAGAGACCTTCCCCAAAACTATACGTCCTTTAAAATAGGAGAACCGGGCCTGGGCCTCCCTACTATACTGTCCTTACATAGGAAAGACCTGTCCCCAAAACCCAAAACTGTCCTTACATAGGAGAGACCTGTCCCCTTACTATACTGTCCTTACTAGGAAGACCGTCCTCAAAACTAACGGGCCTTACATAGGGGAAAACCTGTCCCCCCTACTTTTACTGCCCTTTCATAGGAAAAGCGGACCGGTCCGCATTCTATACTGTTGTGGAGGATGGGGTCAGGAAAGAGTTAACTCTGAAATTCTACTGAATTGGACAATGTGTATTTACCACATACATGCCAACTCTCCCGCTTTTGGCGGGGGGATCCTGCTAATGAGGTCCACCCCCCCCCCCCCGACCTCCCGGCAGATTTGGGCATTCCTCCCCCCTTAAATTACCCGCGGCGCAATAGTAGAGCTCTGTAGCCTACTCTTGCGCCCCCGGGGCCTCTCCTACAGGCGGGTGAAGCGGCCGCTTCACCCGCCTGGAGTCTCGCTGTGCAGGGAGGAGGCCGGAGGGATCGTTTCTCTCCTCCCTCCTCCCGCTGTATGTCCAGCGCCGGTGCGCGCCGGACCTACAGGTCAGCGGCGCCTCTGCACTCACTTCCCCTGCGTCCCCTGAGGAGATCGAGATTCCGGAGCTGCAGAAAGCCGGTGAGGTAAGTGGCTTTTATTATTTTATTTTTTTAATAGCTACATGGGGGGCTCTTCCTGGCACAAGAGGGGGCAACTACCTACCGGGCTACTAAAGGGGGCACTACCTGGCTTCTAAAGGGGGCACTCCCTGGCTTCTAAAGGGGCAACTACATACCGGGCTTCTAAATGGGGCAACTACCTGGCTACTAAAGGGCACTACCTGGCTTCTAAAGGGCAACTACCTACCTGGCTTCTAAAGGGGCAACTACCTACCTGCTACTAAAGGGGGCACTACCTGGCTACAAAGGGGAAAACTACCTTACCTGGCTACTAAAGGGGGCAACTACCTACCTGGCTACTAAAGGGGCAACTACCTACCTGGCTACAAAAGGGGGGCAACTACCTACCTGGCTTCTAAAGGGGTAACTACCTACCTGGCTACTAAAGGGGGCAACTACCTGGCTAACAAAGGGGCAACTACCTACTATAAAGGGGAAAACCCAAACGGGCTTCTAAAGAGGGCAACTACCTGACTACAAGGGGGCAACTTCCTGCCTACAAGGGGGCATTCTACCTGCCTGTAAGGGGCACAAACCTGGTTATGGGGGGCCTACTACCTGGCTATAAGGGCATCTACCTAGCTTTCTTCCAAAGCCATTATGCAGTTAGGCGGAGTGGGTGTGGCTTTTTGATGAGCGTGTCCATGCTAATTTTTGCAGCGGCGCGCTACACGCGCCGCCCTCTTTAGTCTCCTGCTTTTCCATTTTCAAAATTTCGCAACTATGATTTACCATCTTCAAGGAAACCCGAATAATGTGTGTGCTTGCTGTCTTCAGGACACCAATTCGGACAATAAGACACTGGCTGTAACTTGCTCTAACCAGAGAGATAAGACAATATTTACATATTATCTCACCTTATGCTGAAGTGAGCAACTCCCAAAATGTATAAAAGGTTGGTATTGGCAAATAAAGGGTCAGTTTTGTTGTGCTCAGGGCATCAGACTGCTTATATGGTTGAGCACGATTGTTTCACTTGTGTTTGATCATTATACGAGCGATAGCAGTCTGTTGCTGCTTCTAAAATTACATCCACTCCTGTACTGGACAGTAAGGCTATGTTCACACAGCTTAACTGCGGGGAGTAATTCCGCCCCGCAATTACGCCATGTGACCGGGGGCGAGGCGGGAGCGGGGGACTAAGCGGGGGGCCGGCACTTCGCCGGCCCATAGACTTGAATTGCTAGCGGCGCGTATTTGCGGCTAGTAATTTCACATGTCAAATTATCTCCCCTGCCCGTCAGCTTCGCCGGGCGGGGAGAGGAGACTTAATCCATAAGTTCTCTATGAGAACTGTGAATTACCGTAATGAATCGGGCCGTTTTTCAGCCCGTAATTTGCGCACTCCGGCGCGTCGTTAAAGGACCGAAATACGGCCCATTTTAAGCCGTGTGAACATGGCCTAAGAGTGTGTGATCACTCTCAATTGGCTAAACCTATCACTGTCCTTACATAGGAGAGCAGACCTGTCCTCATACTATACTGTCCTTACATAGGAGAGCGGACCTGTCCTCATACTAACTGTCCTTTACATAGGAAGAGCAACCTGTCCTCCTAAAAAAACTGCCTTACATAGGAGAGCGGACCGGTCCTCATACTATACTTTCCCTTAACATAGGAGAGACCAGTCACCAACTATACTGTCCTTACATAAAGGGGAGAACCTGTCCTCATACTATACTGTCCTTACATAGGAAGCGGGACCTGTCCTCATACTATACTGTCCTTACATAGGGGAGCGCAAATGTCCTGATACTATACTGTACTTACAAAGGAGAAACCTGTCCTCATACTATACTGTCCTTACATAGGAGAGACCTGTCCTCATACTATACTGTCCTTACATAGGAGAGCACACCTGTCCTCATACCATAGTTGCCAACTTTTGAAATTGAAAAAGCAGGAGATTGTAGTGGGCGGCGCGCGTAGCGGCAAAAACATGCATGGCCACGCCTATCTTGTCGGTGTGCCACGTCCCTTCAAAAAGCCACACCCACTCCACCTAACTGCATAACGGCTTGGAAGAAAGCCAGGTAGATCCCTTATTGCCAGGTAGTAGCCCCCCCCATAACCATTTGCCC
>JAODAL010043564.1:0-33720 GCA_025379985.1 Phyllomedusa bahiana
CAAAGGAAACTCTGCGATTATAAGTGGTACAGGCAGTTAATATTTAGTATGACAAAAAGACACACCCCCATCATTTTCACCCAAGGGGGAAAATGTGGGGAAAGGGAGAGAGAAAGGAGTTTTTTTAAGCCATTTCCGCTATGTGAATGCTTTGAAACCCATAAGGCAAAAAACAATCTGCTCTAATTAAGATATAATTTCTGGTCCCAGAATTGCTATCAGACTGGATCTAAAATTGTATGCGTATTAGTTACATAGTTTGTAAGACCGAGAAAAGACAACGTCCATCCATTGAGGCCTATTTTTGCTAAAGTTTTATGCAGAAAAGGAAAAAACCCCCCTTTAAGGAGAACCAATTTCTTCCCAACTCCCAAACGGGAAATCAAATAATCCCTGTATCAACGCCCCTTCTCCAGGTCCTAGCCCATATAACGGGTTTAATTATTGAAAATCTAGAAATGCATCCAGACCCTTTTTGAACTTGTTATTGAATTGACCAGAAAAGTTCCTCTGGCAAGATTCCCACAGTTCACTGCTCACAGCAAAGAACCCTTTCTACGTTTATGTAGAAACTCTCTTTCCTCTTGGGGGAAGAGGATGCCCCTTGTTCTGGATACAGTCCTGGGTATAAAAAAAATAAATCTTAGAGGATTTTAAAATTGTCCTTTCATATATTTATACATATTTATTATGTCCCCTCAAGCCATCTTTTTTTTAAAACTAATAACCCTAATCTTGCTAATCTTTCTGGGTTTTGCAGCCCACCCACCCCTTTTTTTATTTTTTATTCCCCCCTTTTTGTACCTATTCAAGCTCTATAATGCTTTCCCCGTGAAAGGTGCCCAAAAAAGAAACAATATTCCATTGTGGTCTTAAAACCCTGACTTGTGTAACGGAGGAGTGGATCCCTGGGCCCCAACGCAAGCGATGAAGAAGCCACGCCGGGGAAAGAGTCTAAGTACCCCCGGGTTTTACCAGAGCCCCCCCGCAAAACGGGGTGGGGCTTTCTGCGGGGTGAGGTTTCCCGGTCGTTACCCCTGACGGGGCTTGCTTGCGATGGCGGCCGGGGGTACAGCGTGGGGACAAAACGAAAACCGGGAGGCGTAGCGGGGACAGGCAGAAGGTCAGGGCAGGCCAGGGGTTTCGTAGACAGAGACGGGCAACGGTCAGGGCAGGCGGCAAACAGGCAAGGTCGGGAAAGTAAGCAAGCGGAGGTACACGGGTAATCAAGACTGAACTCCAATACTCTCTAAACACAAAAACACCAACAACTGGCAAGGAAAAAGTCTGGGGGGCGGTACCTTAAATAGGACCAGGGCCCACAAAAACCCAATTTCGGACACGGGCCCTTTAAAAAAAACGGGCCGCCGCCCGGCCCCCCCACCCCCGCCCCCCCTCCCACGCCCCCGGGGCCGGGACGGGCGGGGCAGGAAACACTGGAGCGCGGCCAGGTAAAGAGGGGCGCCGACAGCAGAGGGTGGTCCGGGCCCCGACCCGCCGCCCAACCCCCGCGAGGGGGGATTGGCCCGGGGGGCGGGGGCCCGCACCCCCGGAAAACTTGTTAATGGGAGAAAAAAATTCTCATCATGTGCATCTTCCCCCTTTTTTAATACCCCCAAATCCTATTTGCCTTGGCAAGCTTCCCTAACATGGTCTACAATTAGGTTTACGGTCCCGGATTTCCAAGTCCTTCTCCTGCACTTTCCCCCAGGTTTTTTTCATTTAACAAGTTTTTGGGAAATGGATTTTTCCTCCCCATGTGAAACAACCTTGTAAAAAAGGGAAAAACTTTTTGCACCCCCAGAAAAATGTGAGATTTCTTGTTTTTTTTAAAAACTTTTTTTTAAAGTTTTTTTTAAAAGGCATTTTTTAAAAGTCCATTTTCAAAAAGGCCCAAACCTTTAAAACCAGTTCAGCAAACCCTTTTCCCACCGACGGTTTGGGGAGGCTTTTGCCCCCTTATTCGGGTTTTGTGATGTCAGGTTCCCTCTTTTCCCTTTTTAAAAGTGTTGGTTTTTATGAAACTGATACTATTAAAAATATAAAACCAAAAAATTTAAAAACCTTTTTTTTTTTGGTATGATAATGTGATTGTGCTGATAAGGGCTAGTACTTTAATAGTGAAAAAATGTTGTCGGGAGGGGGCTTTTTTTAATCCTTTAAGGGAAATTTCTAGTATTTAGGCGGGAATACCCCCACCATGTTTTAAGGGGGATAGAAATTTTTTTTTTTATATTTCACTTCCTCTTTCTGGTTTTAGGGTTACTACCCCCCAATTTTAATTTGAAAGGTTTTTTTTTAATATCCCTGCATGCCCCATTCTTTAAAAAAGTGGCTTGGGGGCCCAAAGGGACTTTAAAGCTGAGGTGTTCTTTTTTTTATCTAGGGGATGCCCTGAAAATTTTTGTTTTTAAAATTTTTTTGCTACTACAACCCCACATATTGAAAGGGTTTTTAAAAAGGGGAAACCATGTGATTAAGTTTTTTTCTTTCTTGTATTCCCAATTAGCAAAAATTTTAAAATTTTAAATTTTTTCCCCTGAAACCCAATAGAAGAAAAAAATCTTTGGCATTGTGCTTTTTTTGCTGTTGTGCACCTTTGTCGTCACAGCAAAAAAAAAAAAAAACCTTTGGTGTTAAACCCAAATTTTGCTTTTTGGCCTTTCTTTTTTTTTAAAAAAAGGCTTGGCAATTAAAATTAAATTCCCAAATTTGTGGGGGGCCCCTTTTGAAATGAATCTGATTTTTTTTTAAACATTTTCCCTCGCAGGTTTTCTTGTCCGGTATAAAAATGGTAAAATTGTTTTTAATAATTTAACAATTTTATTGTATTGTAAAACTAAAATTTTTCCCAAAAGACTATTTTTTTCCCTTTTTTGGTTTGTTTTTTCCCTTTTTTTTCTGTCTCAATAAGTCTTCTTTTTGAAATTTTTTAAAACCCCTTTTGTTTTTTTTTTTTTTGGCCTGATTTTAAAGATCTTTCAGTTTTACCCTCTCTGTCTCAAATTTTTTAATCATTTTTTCTTGTTTTTTCTTCGAATATTTTTTTGCCGAAAAGAAGAATTGCGTTTTTCGGGCGAATTAGCTCGCCGATGGGGTTTTTGATTAAAATGTTTTTTAAAGTAGGGAGTTGGGTTTTAAGATTGGGTTTTTTGACGTTAATTTTTCTATATTGGGGGCACCCAAAATTTTTATCTTTCCCCTGTGCCTGAGAGGTAAAAAAACTTCTAAAAAAGCCCTTTTGTGTCATTGTGCCATTGTGATGTGAATTTTAAGTTGTAATCATAAAGATTTATTTTATTCCCAAAGGAAGACATTCCCCGTTGTTGCCCATCCCCCCCCCCACACCAGGGGGGGAGGGCATCAATGTTTCCTCCCCTACCAATTTATGTTGGGGGGGGGAGAAGGGACAACCCCGGGAGAAAAAATATTTCCTCCTCCCATGCACTCTTTTATTGGTTTCGGGGAGTGCCGGGGAGCATTTTGGCTCCCATTTAAAGCCCCCCTCTTTTTTGAAGATAAAATTTTTCCCCATTTAAACGAAAAATAAAAAAAAAGTTTTTTTAACCAAAAATTCCCAAGCACATTAAAATTGGAAAAAACCCTTGTTTAAATCCTTTCCGGTAGGGGTTTGGGGGGGCCCAAAAATTTTTCCCAATTTTAAAAAAACCCCCCCCCCTGTCGTGTGGGATGGAAAGGGGGAAAAAGGGCCCCCCCACATCACCCCCCGGGTTAAAACCAAAAAACTTTTTTTTCCAAATTTTAGTTTAGAAAGGCTGACACTAAACTTTTTTGTTTTTCAAAGTAATAACCAAAAGGTTTTTTTATTATCCCCAAAAAGGCTGTACAGAGTGGGCTATCCAATTGCCCAAATTTTCCCGTAACGGGTTCCCAAAGCCGGGTTAATATAAAATCTTTTAAAGGTGGGGGGGAAAAAATTTTCTCCTTATTATTTTTTTAAGGGGGGGGGAATGCAAAAGGGGTCGGGGGGTAATTGGGTTTTAAGTTTCTTTAAAATTTTTCCCCCCTAACTCTTTAGTTAATGGCGCCCCCCCTTGAAAGGGAAACCCTTTATTTTAAAAATCATTTTTTAAATTTTTTTTTGGAAAATTTTTCCTTTTCCCCCGGGGCCCCCAAATTTTAAACGAGAGTAAGTTTGGGAGAAAAAAGATAATAAAAAATTTTATTTAATTTTTTTATATAAACCCGCATTAATTTTTAAATTTCCCCTCCTCCCTTGTCAAATGGGTTTTTCAAGTAGATTTATTATTCTGAAATTGTTTTAGTGCTTTTTGTTCCTTTTTTTTTTGATTTTTAGGAAAAAAATTTTATTTATGTTGTTTTTTAATTCAAACGTTTATGTCCCCTATAAAAAATTCTCTTAGATCTTTTTCCCCTTTTCTTGAAACTCGTTCCCTTCCGGGGGGGGCCCCGGAATTTTTAAAGGGTAAAAAAACTTTCATTCTTCTTTTGAAAGGAAACCCCGGCAATGGCTTTTAAATCTTGTATGGGGAAAATTTGTTCTCAGTTTCGAAAAAAGTAAAACCCAAAATTTAAAGGGTTTTTTTTAAAAACTATTTGGGAAATGTCAAAATTTTTTGGTTTTTGGGAAAAATTTTTCAATTTTTTGGGGAGAATTTTTTCGGGGGTTAAAAACCATGTTTTTTTGGACCCGTAAATCCAAAAAAAACCAAAAAAAAAAAAAAAAAAGGTTTTTGATGGGTTTTTAAAATTCTTTGGGGCAAACTTATTGAATTAAGTAAATGTTTTTTTTAAAAAAGGTCAAAATTAGCAGTCGGAACACTATCCCAAACCTCTTGATAGTAATGAGATTTGTTGCGGTAAGGATATGGCTTGATAAGTTGATAACTGGTTTTCCATTATCTCCGTCTCCGTGCTAGTCTGTGAGTTGTTTTCCTGTTTTTCTTCCCACCTCTTCCGGCCCCGTTATTTGACCTTTGTTATTTGCTTTTCTTTTGAGATATTGTTTCCTTTTTGTATTAATGTTCTTCTACTTGGCTTACA
The DNA here is from genome assembly GCA_025379985.1 of Phyllomedusa bahiana. NCBI lineage: Eukaryota > Metazoa > Chordata > Amphibia > Anura > Hylidae > Phyllomedusa > Phyllomedusa bahiana. The sequence continues at coordinate 5,026 of JAODAL010043564.1, forward strand.
ATATATCTGTATGTGTCTTCCGATGATGTGAACGGATTAGTGGTTTCGCGCAGGATAAATTCAAATCTGCAAATGGAATACACATTTTTCCTCTAAAATTTCTCTCATAGTTGTAGGCTCCTTGATTTTTAAAATCAGATTGTAGTTTCTTTTCTAGGAACCAGTAATATACAATGTTTCTTTCATAATCTTGGTGTAATCATGAAAGAATTTCTTATTCTTTATATAGGCAATAATATTTTACCCCAGTTAGTTCCAAGTTGTTATTTAACTTATTCTCTAAACCAATATATTTGATAGTGGTTTATAGGGTTCACAGAAAGTTGTTTAAACCGCTGGAAATTCTACAATCGTTTGTTGTAGCATATTTTCTTCCTTGTGATTAACCTATAACGACATGAAGCTTTAAAAAGAACAGTTCATTCAATATATTTTGCCATTCTTTTCGAAGTTTTCACATAGTAGTTTGGTGCAGTGCTTTTTAAAAACGGGAGACCTCTGGGAGTCATGTTTTTTTCAATGTAGTTTTAAGGTGGGTTTGCACCCACCACAGTGATTAAAACTCTTTGGTGGCCTAATTCTCCCACCTGTGCATGGAGTTCCTGAGCTCACTTCTTCAGAAGAAGGAGCGTGGCACATTAGAGCCACAGAGAAGGATTTGAGTGTGCGGCTTCTGCCGTCTAGCATTAACTGCTGTAGTGTCTGTATGCATAACATGGTACAGATTTATGCTTACAAAGTATATTTCCCGCAATAATTCCAATTGTATAAATTCATATCTTTATTGTGTAGGGTAGCACTAAATCAAACCAACTCCAAGAACAATCATTGAAAAATATGAAGAATATTCAGTCTCACCTACTTGGTTGCACAGGGAGAAGTGGAGAGTATCCAGGAGCCAGTCTCCTGCTGCATACAGGTAAGGAAAGAATATATGCACTCACAACTTTGTGAGATTTCTTTGATTCCTTCTAAAACTTGTATCTTTATTAAATATACTTTAAAAGTCCATTTTTCAAAAGGTCCATACATTAACAGTTCAGCAAGCGTTCCACCGACGCGTTTCGGAGGCGTGGTGCCCTTATTCATGGTGTGATGTCAGAGTTATCCTCATTTCCTTTATATGAGGTAGTTGGAAATAAATACACTGTTACAAATTAAAAATATGTGCAAACAAAATAAACCTTTATAAATGGTATGAACGTATATTTGCTGCTTATCAATGGCTAGTACTTTAATAGTGAAACATCAAGTCATGGCGCTTATTTAATCCTAATGGAATTCAGTGTTTAGGCGGAATATCCACCATGCATTCAACGTGGTGATAGAAGTTTTTTTTCATATATTACCTCCTCTTTTTCTGGTCTATGTTACTAACCGTCCAATACGTTTGCAGGTAAATGTGCAAGTATCTCCTGCATGACATTCTCATAAAAGTGGCGTGAGGCCATAGAAACATTAGCTGTAGTGTTCTTTTTATATCTGATAGATGTCTGCAAATCTGGTTTTTAAATTTGTGCTTACTGCGAACCCACATATTTTAATTTACACAGGGAACATGTGATTAATATATTACTTTTCAGTATTAGCAATTGGCATACGTTAAAATTCTTTAAATTTTTTCCCCTGTAATCCATAGAAGAATACATCATTTTGGGGCATTGTGCATAATTGCAACTTTGTGCACCTTTGTCGTCCAGCAGCGAAAAAAACCTTTTGGTGTTCACCAATTTTTGCTGTAGCATTTCCTTTGTTTTTAAAAAGGCTTGAGACAGTAATTCCCTATGTGGGGGGCCCTCTGTTGAAATGAATCTGATATTTTATTAACAGTGTCTCGCATGTTTTTTGTCGATATAGAACATGGTAGATTGTTTTAATAATTCTAACAATTATGTTGTATCTGTGCACTATATGTTGTAACTACAAGCCTATATTTTTCTTTTTGTTTCTGTGTTTCTTTCTTTCTGTCTCAATAGGTCTTCCTCTTGTGATTTTAGACACTTTTTTTAATGGCCTGATTTAAAAAGATCTTTCAGTGTAGCCTCTCTGGTCTCAATCTTTGAATCAATTTTTCTTGTTGTTCTTTCCGAATATTTCTTTAGTGCGAGATAGCGTTTTTAGGGCGAATTACTCGCCGTATGGAAAAATTGTTGGAGTTATGTTTTTTAGATGTAGAGAGTCTGTTCTTTTAAAATTGTGTATCTTTGAAGTTAATTTTTCCTAAATCTGGAGTCACTGAAATTTGATCGATTCTCTGTGCCTGAGAGTAACACATCTAAAAAGCTTATATTTTCATTATGCCATTGTGATGTGAATTTTAAGTTGTAATCGTTATGATTGTATATATTCTAGGAAGACATTCCACGATGTTTGCCCCGTCCCCCTCCCACACACAGGAGGAGGTCATCGAATTACCTCCCATACCACCTGAGTGGGAGAGAAGGTACATACCACCGGAAATAAATATTCCTCCTCCCATGCCACTCATATATATGTTCGCGGAGTGCTGTGGAGCATTTGCTCCCATTGACGCGCCTCTTCTTTGAAGATAAAATTTCCCCCATCAAACGAAAATAGATGTTTTTTACATAAATTCTACGCAGCATGACTATGAACTCATTAATGTCATCTGCAAAGTGGCTTATGGTTCCCTCAAAAAATTTCTCCAAAATTAAAACTGCCCCTGTCATGTGGGATGGAGGATAAAGTCCCACCACAATCACACATTAGCCATGAAAACATTTTTCCATTGTAGTCATTAGACATAGCTAGACACTAAACTTTTCTGTATCACGTATATAAACCAGGGTTTATCATGATCACAAGGAGGCAGTAACAGAAGTGTCTAATCCAATTGCCCAATTTTCAGATAACAGAATTGTTAGAATTAATTATAAAACAATCTACCATTCTTTTATATCGACAAGAAACAAGCGAGACACTGTTAAAAATATCAGAGTCATTTCAAGTAAGGGCCCCCAATTAGGGAATCTACTGTCTCCAAGCCTTTTTAATAACAAAATTGAAAGGCTACACAGCAAAATTTGGTTAACACCAAAGGTTTTTTCGCTGTGTACGACAAAGGTGCACACGTGCAACAATTGCACAACTTGCACAAAGGAGTTGTTTCTTCTATGGTTATCAGGGAAAAATTTAAAATTTTAACGTATGCCAATTTGCAATAACAAGAAACGTAATATATCTAATTCACATGTTCCCTTTTTAAATTACAATATGTGGGTTGCAGTAGCAAAAATTAAAAACCAGAAATTGCAGACATCTACAGATATAAAAATTAAGCACCTACAGTCTAATGTTCTATGGCCTCACGCCAATTTTTAATGAATGTCATGCAGGAGATACTAGCACATTTACCTGCAACGTAATTGAGGTAGTACATAGACCAGAAGAGAAGGAGGAAATATACGAAAAACAACCTTCTATCCCTGAAGAGCTTGGTGGATATTCCGCCTAAGACACTGAGAATTCCATTAGGATTAAAATAAGCGCCATGGACATCATGTGTTTCACTATTACAATTACTAGCCATTAATCAGCAGAATTATAACGCATCATAACCAATATAAAAGGGTTTTTTATTGTGTTGCAAACAAATTTTTAATTTGTATCAGTGTAATTATTTTAAAAAATTTCCAACACTGAATATAAAGAAATGAGGTAACTCTGACATCACACCATATATAGGGACACGCCTCCCTAAACGCGTCCGGTGTGAACGCTGCTGAACGTTATAACTGTCTGACCTTTTGAAAATGGACCTGTTTAAAGTATCTATTTAATAAAGCTACAAAGTTTTAAAATAATCAACAGAAATCTCACAAGTTCTGGAGTGCAAATATTCTTTCCTTACCTGTATGCAGCAGGAGACTGGCATCCGGATCTCCCACTTCTCCGTCAACCAAGTAAGGTGAGCTGAATATTTCCTTTCATATTTTTCAACTGATTGTATCTTGGAGTTGTTTGAATTTTCGTAGCTCCCTACACAAATAACAGTAATTAACAATTGGAATTATTGCGGAAAAATATACTTGTAGCATAAACACTAGTAAGCGGCCAACCATGTCCTATGCATACAGACACTACAGCAGTTAATGCTAGACGGCAAGAAAAGCCGCACAAATCTTCTCTGTGGCTAATGTTGCACAAGCCGTCCCTCTTCTGAAGAAAGTGAGCTCAAGGAACTCATGCACGAGGGGGAGAAATTTAGCCACCAAAGAGTTAAAACCGTGGTGGGAGCAAACCACCTTACAAACCTATCATTGAAAAAAACATGATTCCCAGAGTCTCCGTTTAAAAAAGCACTGCACACACACTATGGTGAAAACTTCGAAAAAGAGATGGCCAAAAAGTATATTGAATGACAAGTTCCTTTCAAAGCTAATGTCTTATTGTTCCAATCAGCAAGGAAATATGCTACAACAAACGAATGCATAAATTGCAGCGGTAACAACTTTACTTGAACCCTGAAAACCACCTATCCACAGTATAGTGTGTTTAGAGGAAAAAAGTTAAAACAACTTGGAAAAACTGGAAAAACATAATCCTTGCAATATAAGAATAAGAAATGTCATTCGTGATACACAAGATTATGAAAGAAAGCATTTGTATAGTACATGGTTCCCTAGAAAAGAATCCACCCATCTATTGTTAAAAAATCAAGGAGCCCAACAATATGAGAGAAATTCTTCGAGAAAAATATAGAGGTATCATTTGCAGATTTGAATTTAATCTTGGCGAAACCACTAATCCGACAACATCGGAAGACCCCTCAGATATATCTGAAAAGCCAGTAGAAGAAAACAAAATACAAAAAAGAAACAATATCAAAGAAAAAGAAATAACAAAGGGTCCAAAAACGGGGCCGGAGAGGTGGGAGACAAACACAGGAAACAACTCCAGGATCTGACACGAGTCGAGATAATGAAACAGAACCAGTTATCAACTTAGTCAAGCTATATCCTTACCGCAACCCAAATCATCATTACTAATCAATAGGTCTTGGGATATGTAACGCCGACTGCTAATTTTGTCCGTTTCAAAACACTACTTGATGTCAATAAAGTTCGCCAACTTTTAACCATCAAAAACCATTTTTTCCAGATATATACAGTCTAATAACAATGGATTTAATAAACTCGAGAAGAACCCTCTCAAACAAATGACATCTTTCATCCACAATTGGACAACTCTTTAACAGTTATGAATAAAACCAGCAATTGTTGGTACTCATCCCTTGCGAACATTGGAGGAACGAGAGCGCAGCCATACAAGGCTGTAGAGCCAAGGTCCAGTCTTTCAAAAGAAGGAATGAAAGCTTTTACCTCAACAATCTAGACCCCCGTGGAATGGACGATTTCAAGAAATTGTGGAAAAAATCTAAGAGAACTTTATATGGACATAAATTATGATTCAAAACATAAATGAAATTTTGTCTAAACATTGATAAAAAAGAACAAAAGCACTTAAACAACTTCAGAATAATACGAGATCTACTTGTAAGACCAGTTTGATCAAAGGATGAGGGTTATGTAGTAATTTAATGCAGGTTTATATAAGTACGATAAATGAAATCTTATTATCTGATTCTAACATACTTACTTCTCGAATAAATGGGGCTACCCAGGGAAAGAAATCCATACAAAAATTAAAACGATTATTTATAATAAGGTTATACTATATGTGCGCCATTACCCAAGAGTTAGCAGATAAGTTATAGGTACATCACACCAATCACCCCGATTCTGCATTCTCCCCTATAATACAATAGAAGGATATTCCCGACCAACCATTATGAGTTATAGTAAGCGGGCATTCGGATCCGTTTTACTGAAACATTGGGCAATTGGATAGACACTCTGTTACAAGCCTCTAGTGATCATTGACCACCTGTTATATACGTGATACGAAAATTGTAGTGTCAGCTATGTCTTAAACTACAATTGGAAAAAAAGTTTACAATGCTAATCGTGTGATGTGTGGGACTTTATCCTCCATCCCACATGACAGGCATTTTAATATTGGAGAAATTTTTGAGGAAACCATCCAGCCGCTATGCAGATGGTCATTAAATGAGTTCAAAGTCATGTCGTAGAATTTTTGTTAAAAAAACAACGATTTTTCGTTTGATGGGGGATTTTATCTATCAAAGGAAGAGGCGCGTCAATGGAGCCAAATGCACCCCAAGCACTCGCGAACAATATATATGAGGCAAGGGAGGAGAATTATTAATTCACCGGGTGGTTGTTCCCTTCTCCTCCACATTCAGGTGGAATGGTGGAGGAACATAAGAGTGACCTCGCTCCTGGTGTGGGAGGGGGACGGCAAACAATCGTGGAAATGTCTTCCTGAATATAATAAAACATAACGATTACAACTTAAAATACACATCACAATGGCAATAATGTACACTAGACTTTTTTTAGAATGTGATACTCTCAGCACAGAGAATGGATCAAGTATTTCAGTTGACTCCTATAGGTAAAATTACTTCAAAAAACACAATTTAAAAGCAGACTCGCTACATCCTAAACACATAATCAACAATATTCCATACGGCGAGCTAATTCGCCTAAAACTCGTAATTCTTCCACGAAAGAAAATTCGACGAGAACAACAAGAAAAAGTGATCCAAAAGATTGAGACACGAGAGGCTAACACTGAAAGATCATTATATCAGGCCAATAAAAAAAGTGTCTAAAATCACAAGAGAAGACCTATTGAGACAGAAAGAAAGACAACAGAAACAAAAAAGAAAAATATATGTCTTTAGTACAACTATATAGTTCACAATACAATACAAAATTTGAGTTAGAATTAATAAAATAGCAATCTAACCATTTTTATATCGACACGAAAACATAGCTAGACACTGTTAAAAATATCAGATTCATTTCAAGAAGGGCCCCCACAATAGGGAATCTACTGTCTCCATAGCCTTTTTAAAACAAATTAAAGGCATACAGCAAAATATGTTGAACACCAAAGGTTTTTTTCGATAGCTGTGGACTACAGAAGTTTCACATCCGTTTTGGGGGGGGCCAAATAATGCACAAAGCACAGGAGTATTTCTTACTATGGTTACAGGGGGAAAAATTTAAAATTTTAACGAATGCAATTGCAATACAAGAAACGTAAAATATCTAATCACATGTTCCGCTTTTAAAAAACAATATGTGGGTTTGCAGTAGCAAAAATTTAAAAACCAGAATTTGCAGACTTCAACAGATATAAAAAGGAAACTACAGCTAATGGTTTTCTATAGGCCTTACGCCCAAACGCCACTTTATGACTGTCATGCAGGAATACTAGCACATTACCTTGTACAAACGTAAATTGAGGTATTACATAGACCAGAAATATGAGGTAATATACGGAAAAAGAACTTTCTAGTCGCCGTGAAGCATGGTGATATTCCGCCTAAACCCTAGAGATTCCCATATAGGATTAAATAAGCGCCTTGACATCATGTTTCACTATTAAGTAGCGAGCATTAATCAGCACAATTATACGATCATGACCAATATAAAAGGTTTTTATTGTTTGCACATATTTTTTATTTTGTATCAGTGTATTTATTTCCAACACTATATAAAGGAAATGAGGTAACTCTGACATCACACCATGAATAAGGGACACCCCTCCCGAAACGCGTCGGTGGAAACGCTTGCTAAAACTGTTAATGTCTGACCTTTTGAAAATGGACTTTCAAAGTATATTTAATAAAGCTACAAGTTTTAAAGAATCAAAGAAATCTCACAAGTTGCTGGAGTGCAAATATTCTTTCCTATGAGAGCAGTGGATTACCGTAATTGCGCGCGGATTGGCGCCGTACTGCAGCGCAAATCCGGCGCGCAGTAGCGGCGCCAATCCGCGGCAGAATAAGCCGTGTGAACGAGGCCTAAGAGTGACAGTAAAAAATTGAGAGGCTAAAATACTTCATCCCTTTCAATGGCTAACTGAAAAGATGAGGAGAGCTAACAAGCAAGGGCGTAGCTATAGGAGGTGCAGCAGTAGCAGCTGCTATGGGGCCCTGCATCCTGAGGGGGCCCAAAGCCCCTTTGACACATAGGAGATTTGGAGATGGTATGTTATACAATTACTCAGCCCCCAAAACTGCAAAAACTGAACTTTTGGGCACTCAGTATGATTTAGAAAATCCAAGCACTCTGTATAATATATACCCATGTATATGAGATTTTGGGCGTTATGTGAGCCTGCAAATGTCGCCAAATAACAGCTTCTGGGTGTGGGAAGGATGCAGCCAGCAATACCAAACTCCCTAACTATTGATGTCTATGGAGAGGAAAATGCTATGTAACTCAGAGCAGTCTGTACAGTACTGAGAGTGAGCTGAAAATGGCAGTCACAAGGCAATACAGTGAAATATATATAAAAATGGTCATGTGATTTTAGCAGCCCCTTGGGAGCCCTACATTCTCTGATGGACGTTTTTGACATTCTCTGTGCTCTGCACTGATTGGATGGCTGCCAAAAGTATAGAAAGCCACTGAAAACTAAACTGAAAATGGTGTGTCCAAGTAGAACTAGAACTTTACTCAAACAAACAGTAAAATGTTCAGTTCCGTATGAGTTCTAAAAGTTCGAGAGGTTCTACTAGAACTTAACTTTTTTTAGAACAGGTCGATCAACAATACTCCACCCCTCTGCAGTGGATACTAGGCAAAATAAGTTCCCTCCTCAAAGTGTAGCATAATAAAGATGGGGTTGACCTGGAAGAGATAGACTTCTCAACCAACAATGTTTCTTTCAGTAGACTGAAGAGAATATTGCAGAATAAGAAATATGTTTTGGTTCTGTTATTATTGACATGTTTGTAGATTTAGTGTCCCTTTATTAATTTAATTTATCTGTATCTCTGTCTATTATATGTCCCTCACTAATGTATTCATAAACTAGAATTCAATTCAAATCTATTTTAACCCCTTCCCGACATTGGGCGTATGCATACGCCCTAGCGGGAAGTGACTTCCCGCAAATGGACTTATGCATACGCCCTGGCGATCGCGCGGGCGGGCGGGCGAGCCGTGCGCGATCGCGACATGGAACCAGCGGTAAATTACCGCTGACTTCATGTCCCATCACCCCCGGCTGGAGTGAGCTCCGGCCGCGGGTGAAAAACGCTCATTACCGCAGCCTGTCATGGCCGCAATATGAAAGCCGCAGGCAGGAGGAGTGATCTCCCCCTGCCTACGATCGGCGAGGCAAGCGGCAGAGATGCCGCTCGCCTGTCTCCTACCGGACTCCCCGGGGTAATCGGGTGACTTCACCATGCCCACAATGCATTGTGAGCATGGTGTCACTAGTTGCCATGGCGACTGTGCACAGCAGTAATGCTGTGCACAGATCGCCCTTCAAAACAGCAATCTAACGATTGTTTTTCCCCAGTGGGGATTTGCTGTTACAAATCCTCACTGGGGAAAAGTAAAAAAAATGTGAAAAGTAAAAAAAAAGTAAAAAAATGTAAAACACAAAAAAAAAAAATTAAAAACATGTACACTGCCCTTCTCCCTTTACAAACGGCAATCACCCCAAAAAAAGATCAAAAATAAATAAAGTCCACATATTTGGTATCGCCGCGTGCATAACGACCTACCCTATAAATCTGTCATGTTAATTAACCCATACGGTCAACGCCGTAAAAAACAAAAACAAAAAACAGTCACAGAATTGCAATAATTGTACATCCTGCAGCACATAAAATGGAATAAAAAGCGATCAAAAACTCATATAAACCCCAAAAGTTGTCCCAAATTAAAACGTCAGTTCATCCCGAAAAAAAAAAATCCTTATACGTCTCTGTATAAGGGAAAAAAATAAAAAAGTTATGGCTCTCAGAAGACAGCGATGCAATAAAAATTTATTTAACACAATAAAAACACTTTTTTTTTTTTTAAAGTACTTCAATATTAAAAAAACTATATAAATAGGGTATCGCCGTAATCGTATCGACCCAGAGAGTAAAGCTAACTGGTCATGGATACTTCACGGTGAGCGCTGTTAAAAATAAAAATAAAAAACACTACTAGGATTGCAGTATTTTCTTCACCCTGCCTTCCAAAAAACGGATTTAAAACTGATCAAAAAAGTTTTTGTCCCCCCAAAGATGATACCAATAAAATAGTCAACTCATCCGGCAAAAAACAACCCCCTCCCACAGCTCCGTTACACAGAAAAATAAAAAAGTTATGGCTCTCAGACTATGGCGATGCAAAAACGTTTTTTCCCTTTTTAAATAAAAGTGTTTTTACTGTGCAAAAGCAGTAAAACATTAAAAAAAATACAAATTGGGTATCGCTGTAATCGTACCGAACTGCTGAGTAATACTAACATGTCAGCTATACTGCACGGTGACCGTTGTAAAAAATAAAAACACAAACCAGGAATGTTGTATTTTGTTCAAAATGCCTCACAAAAACCTTAATAAAAAGTGATCAAAGCAGCATATGTCCCCCATAATGGTACTAAAAAAAAACGTCAACTCATCCCACAAAAAAACAAGCCCATAATCAGCCCCCGTATACAGAAAAACTGAAATTTTATGCTATCAGAACAGGACAACTTTAAAAAACGCAATTTTTTATAGACCTATTTATATTGTGAAAAAGTGTAAAACATAAAAAAAACTATATAAAATCTATATCATTGCAATTGTACCGTCCCCCATAGTAAAGATATCCTGTCATTTATACTGCACGGCGAACGCTGTAAAATTGAAGCCCAAAAAACAATAGTGGAACTGCGTTTTCCCCCTCTTTTTCAAGCCCAATGCAAAAAAAAAAAATTTGGAACACCTTGCACCCTAAATGCACAACACACCCCTAGATGAGATCTATGAGGCGTGCTGAATCCAAAATGGGGCGGCTTCTGGAAGGTTTCACCTGTTCTGCTACATAGGGGGCTTTGTAAATACGACATGGCCCCACCAAAATCTGCGTTCCAAAAGCAAAGTAACACTCCCTCCCTTTTACGCCCTGCCATGCGCCCAAACAGCAGTTTACACCCACATGTAGGGTATTGCCGAACTTGGAAGAAATTGCGTAACAAAGTTTTGGGTCCTTTTTTACCAGGATGCCTTGTAAAAATGTAACATTTTCAGCTAAAATTGCAGATTATTGGAAAAAAATTTTTATTTCATTTTCACAGCCTAACGCTAAAAAATGTTGTGAAACACCTGTGTGGTCGATATACTCACTACACCCCTGGATATATTCCTTAAGGGGTGTAGTTTCCAATATGGGGTCTTTTTAGGGGCATTTATTAAGTTTTAGCACCTTAGGGTGTCCGCAAACCTGAAATGGCCCCTAAATAAAATCATAATGAAAATGAGACCCCAGAGTCCAGTAGGTGCTCCTCCTATTCTGGGGCTTGTGGTTGAGCCAAATAGTGCACTAGGGCCACATATGGGATATCTCTGAAAACGCCAGAATCTGGGAAATCCCAAAATTTAAATTGCATTTCTCTGTCACATTTACCGTATTCTTTGAATAATGTATAAAAATTGAAAATCTGCAAAAAAGTGAAATTTTTTAAATTTTACTTCCACTTTGCTTTAATTCCTGTGAAAAAACCTAATGGGGGTTTAATAAACTTCCTAAATGCTGTTTTGAAAACTTTAAGGGGTGTAGTTTCTTAGATGAGGTCATTTATAGGGGTATCTAACATACAGGCCAATCAAAATCACGTTAGAACTGGAAATGGTCCCTAAAAAAAAAAGTTAAAATTGCAAATTTTTCTTGAAAATGTGAAAATTACTACAAATTTCTAAGCCCCCTAATATCATAAATAAAAAAAAGACATTTCAAAAAAAGATGCCAACTACAGTAGACATATGGTTGATGCTAGTTATTAATATTTTGAGTGGAATAACTATTTTGTCTTTCATGCAGACATTTTTGAAGTTTAAAATTGGTAAATTTTTCTAATTTTTCACGTTCTTTGAGATTTTTCACAAATAAAACAAGCATTTTTTGGACCAAATTTCTTTACTATCTTAAAGCACAATGTGTCACGAGGGAAAACAGTCCCCTGAATCACATGGATAGGTTAAAGTGTCAAAAAGTTATTCTCACATAAAGTGACACATGACAGATTTCAAAAATGGGGCTCTGTCAGCGAGGCCAAAACTGGCTCCGGCGGTAAGGGGTTAAACAACCTAAAAGAGGACACTGTAATATGTTATTAAAGCTCAGTGAATTGGTATTACGGTCTGCCTACTTTACTGTATCCTTAGGCTAAATTCTGCTGGCCTTTACTGATAGCAGTCAGCTTTTGTATTCGAGAATTAAAGAAATGTCCTTACAGCCACAGACATTGGGTCAACAAACCCAATGTACTGTACACATATTTCTAGAATGGATGAATGCATTTTAGAAATATGTTTTTTCAATACCACTTGGAAAATCCATCTACAAGACAGGAAAAATCACAATATTCATTTCTTTGCTTGAATGTTCAGCTCAAAAGAAAAAGGAACATTATGTAAATTCTCTAATGCCCTGTCATATAAGAATCCATTACTGTGGTGCTGAGTTACAGAACAGGCCACGGTGAGGAATTCATTCCATTACATCTTGTAACCATACTTAGAAAATAAGATTGATTCCTCTAATTGAAACGTAAAAGTTCATAAGGAGGTATTTTGTTTTAAGAAAAGTCATTGCAATAAAGTAGACGTTCAGGAACTGTGAAGGCCTCAAGCCTTGTCCTTTCTACTACATCAACCTAATAGGTATGTTCAAAACAAAGTTCATTCAATTCTCTCTCTAATATTCCAGACAATAAATTCTTTACAGTCATGTATGTTTACAAGGTAAAGTACTTTTATAGTGACCTTCCAGATTTATTTCCTATTAAATAACTATTAAGGGTTAGTTAAAAAATATAATACTTTTAAATTTTGGTAAAGTAAATGAAATATGAGTGGCTTTAAACAATATTTCCTTCATTTTATGTTTACAAAAGGTCATGAAAAACTTTTTCGCAATTAGTTCTATATATTTATAAGCCTAAAAATCACCTATAAATGCTTTAAAAAGAATTAAAAATGTACAGGGGTTTTCTCACTACATAGATTAGAGTTCAATGCGTAGGGACAGGTAATTGAAGACTTTTCCTAAATACATTGGTCTTTTGATTTTTCACTGGTCAGGAGATAAGAGAAATTTTATCTGCTCTTAATGCACACAGGCTTCTCTGGTTACCGCCCTGCTCTCCCTTCCTGATTAGACAGAAAGCAGGGAGTGACGTCACCATGGCTGGATGCAGAAGTCCTTATCTCTAACAAGCTTAGACTAATTTCTTCGTGTAAAGCAGTTGTATTCACTCCTCAAGACACTAGAGCTTTTGTTTAATGAAGATTACATTACCTACACTTTTGTCAGCATAATGGTTCAGCTAGTTACAGAGGAGCTAATTACTGCTATTGAACCACCCACATCGTGACCAAGCACTGCAAGTCTAAAGCTGACTGTGACTCTGTGAAACAGCATGGTGAGACAACGCTTTAGACAAGTCACTTGAGCTGTCCACCGAAAATTTTCTTAGTGTCCATTCATAGTCAATATAGTTCAACAATTTCAACAATCTAATGCAGTGGTTCTGAAACTCTTTTTAATCTGTGACATTTAATAATCTTTACTGAATATCAAAGAACAAACAACTATTTTACAGATTGTTGTGGGGAATATGACAAAAGTCACCCCTTCTCCCCATACATGCCAACTCTCCCGCTTTTGGCGGGGGGGTCCCGCTATTTGGGGTCCCCCCCTGCCCTCCCGGCCCAGAGTTGGGCGAAACTCCCGCCGCCAGCAGGCAGCGGGGGGTCCTTTACATGGCCGCGGCGACAGAGTAGCGCTGGTGCGCTACTTGGCGCCGCCGGGCCGCTCCTACAGGCGGGTGAAGCGGCCGCAGCGGCGCTTCCCCCGCCCGGAGTCTCGCTGTGCAGGGAAGAGGCAGAGGGTTCGCTCCTCTCCCTTCCCCCCCTGTATTACAGCCCCGGGTGTGCGCTGTACATACAGGGTCAGCGTCGCAGGGGGAGTGACGCCCGGGCTGAAACTCACTCCCTGCGACACTGAGGTACTCAGTCGGCAGCCTCGGACGTGCTGCAGGAGCCTGGTGAGGTAAGTGGAATTTATTATGTTCTTTTTATTAGCTATAAGGGGGGCTCTAACTGGAAACAAAGGGGGCACTACCTGGCTAACATAAGGGGGCATCACCTGGCAACAAAGGGAGCACTACCTGGCTAACAAAGAGGGCACTACCGGGCTAACAAATGGGGGCATCCCCTTGGAACCCAAAGGGGGCACTACCTGGCTAACAAATGGGGGCATCACCTGGCAACAAAGGGGGCACTACCTGGCTAACAAAGGCAGGCACTACCTGGCTAACAAAGGGGGCACTACCTGGCTAACAAATAGGGGCATCACCTGGCAACAAAGGGGGCACTACCTGGCAACAAAGGGGGCACTACCTGGCTACAAAGGGGGCATCACCTGGCTAACAAAGAGGGCACTACCTGGCTAACAAATGGGGGCATCACCTGGCAACAAAGGGGGCACTACCTGGCTAACAAAGGGGGCACTACCTGGCTAACAAAGAGGGCACTGCCTGGCTAACAAATGGGGGAATCACCTGGCAACAAAGGGGGCACTACCTGGCTAACAAATGGGGGCATCACCTGGCAACAAAGGGGGCACTACTGGCTAACAAAGGGGGAACTACCTGGCTAACAAAGGGGGCCCAAACTGGCAACAAAGGGGGAAACTACCTGACTAACAAATTTGGGGCACTAAACCGGGCAACAAAGGGGGCACTACCTGGCTACAAAGGGGCATCACTGGCTAACAAAGAGGGCACTACCGGCTAAAAAATTGGGGGCATCAACCTGGGCAACAAAGGGGGCACTACCTGGCAACAAATGGGCACTACCTGGCAACAAATGGGGGCTCACCTGGCAAACAAAGGGGCACTACTGGCTAACAAAAGGGGGGGAACTACCTGGCTAACAAAGGGGGCACTACCTGGCAACAAAGGGGGCACTACCTGACTAACAAATGGGGGCACTACCTGGCAACAAAGGGGGCACTACCTGGCTACAAAGGGGGCATCACCTGGCTAACAAAGAGGGCACTACCTGGCTAACAAATGGGGGCATCACCTGGCAACAAAGGGGGCACTACCTGGCAACAAAGGGGGCACTACCTGGCTAACAAATGGGGGCATCACCTGGCAACAAAGGGGGCACTACCTGGCTAACAAAGAGGGCACTACCTGGCTAACAAAAGGGGGCACTACCTGGCTAACAAATGGGGGCATCACCTGGCAACAAAGGGGGCATCACCTGGCAACAAAGGGGGAACTACCTGGCTAACAAAGGGGGCACTACCTGGCTAACAAAGAGGGCACTACCTGGTAAAAAGAGGGCAACTACCTGGCAAAAAAGTGGGCATACCTGGCAAAAAACGGGGACAATACCTGGCTAACAAATGGGGGCATCACCTGGCAACAAAGGGGGCACTACCTGGCAACAAATGGGGGCACTACCTGGCTAACAAATGGGGGAAATACCTGGCTAACAAATGGGGGCACTCCCGGAAAAAAGGGGCAATACCTGGCTAAAAAATTTGGGGGGCCCTCTACCTGGCAACAAAGGGGGCACTACCTGGCTACAGAGGGGGCATCTACCTGGCTACAAGGGGGCATCTACTTGGCTACAAGGGGGTATCTACCTGCCTGTAAGGGGCACTACCTGGTTATTGGGGGCTACTACCTGGCTATAAGGGCATCTACCTGGCTTTTTTCCAAAGCCATTATGCAGTTAGGCGGAGTGGGTATGGCTTTTGAAGGGGCGTGGCACACCAACAAGATGGGCGTGTCCATCACTGATGAAGCACTCAATTAAACAAATGTTCCATCCAGAGAGGAAACAAACCCAGCAGGGAGTCAGAGGAACAAAGGATTGTCAGTTAATTTCAATAGCACCTTGGCCAGTGCTGCTCCAGAGATAAAGAATCAAAGGAGTTAAACCAGTCACAGCGGGGTCGGGATTTCAAAAGGAATTATGGAATAACCGTACGTCACAGGCACACCCCAGTTTGATTTTTTTAAAAATAAAGCATACCACTTGCATAGCTGTCACTCCCGCGTTTGTAGGAGCCACAGACAAGCAGAGGTGGAGGAACTGGTACAAAGAACAGAACAACCCAGTGTTTGGTACCCAGTTGTAGCTTAGGCCCCTCCAGTTCTGATGGTATCACTGGCTCGATTCTGTCCCATTTCCCTGCCTGTTTATGATTTATTTTGTGTCCGAAGTCAAAAACCGCATGGCCCAGGAGGGAGGAGAGTGCAGACCGTCCCAGGGGCGTGAGAGGGTGTGACAGGGGGTGTGAAGGGGTGCAAAGCGTAATGGGAGCGTCCAGAATCAGCAGATTGCATTCACCCCTTTGTATGCCAGCCCAAGGCTAACCTAAGGCTAATAGTCACATCTTGCTGCCTCTCTGTCTGTAACCATATCCGACTTTGCATCTCTGACCAATATCTGTATAGTTATACCCCTATGTATGTATTGTTTGTTAAGTGCACCCCCCAAGATGATTAAAACTATAAACTTTGATTCTGAGCTGGTCGGTTGTCTTGATCGCCCCGATCCCAGGCGTCCGTTTTTCTCGGTCTCTGAATTATTGCTAACCAAGACAGGTTCCGGGCCTGCTATAAGTCTATAAAAGACCAGACTTATAGCCAACGAGGAACTTGTGGCAATCTACCAGGCTGGCAGAGTTCTGTTTCACCGGTGTGGGTAAAGAGATCTCTCCCAGCAATTAAGGGTTGTGGGCGAGTGAGGTATCCTCTCGCACTCCCTGGGTCTTCCTGTACCTGTGTGGACAGGGGTTAACTGTGAAACCGAATCTGTCTGACCTTGCGTACCCCTAGGGGAGCACAACATCACGAATACCCCCAAGTCAGGCTGTCGACCCTCGAGTGGGTGCAGGCTTTTCCTGACAATTGTATATAACCAAACCCTAGAATTCACCCATTTTCATGGCCGCCTTGATAGCACGGACCCCTGGGCAATGGGCTCTGCTCAAGTACATGATGTAACACCAGGCCATGCCCCAACATGGCACCTCGTAAGGCCATATCTCTAACCACCTGCAAGCATACCAATATCATCATAGTAACTAAATTGGGACTTCCTGCTAATGTCTTGCAGGTAGTCTGTACCCTATAAAACTAATTAACAGGGCAGGGCATGTTTTTAACTGTTTGTACATCCTAAGAACACACAAACTGTTAAATAAGCAGCTCAAACCCAGGGATCTAAGGCATATGTCCTGGATTCCAAGGACATAAATAAAAAAACTGGGGGCCCCTATGCTGGTAGTGTGCGCAAAGGATAAAATGGCCCTGCCCTCTTGAGAACCTGTGATCTGATGTGTTTACACGGGCCCAGGTTTTATGAGTGGACCTCCTTATTCTGTTGTAAACCATTTAGGGGCAATATTTTGGACACATTTGGGTGATAATACACATAGCATTTTGTACAGCATTTAGAAATGCATTAAAATGCATTTGCAAAAACAAGTGAAATTTTTTTGAAAAGACATGTATTTTACATATTTGCTCAATGATAATGATTAGCATTTAGAAAAACGGAAACATGCATGTGCATTTTCAAAAACAGAGATATTTTTATATGTTTTTAATTCACTACAAAAAACACTATGTATAATACCACTCTTAAATGTTATGTTGCTGCTGATTCGAGTTGATAGCTCTCCCTTTTAATTTTTTTCCAGACCAGAATGCCCTGATGACTAGAAACAACTAGACTCTGCCCTTGAAAACAATAGTGCCAAATAGTAACTCAAACAGTAATAATAGCCCACATGGTATTTCTATCCCACACAATAAAGGTACCTGTTTGAAGCTCTTCATGTATTTCAAGGGCATCCTACATGACTAACTGGCATCACATATAGTATCTCAAAAAAGTGAGTACACCCCTCACATTTTTGTAAACACTCTACTATATCTTTTCATGGGACAACACTAAAGATATGACACTTTGGTACAATGTAAAGTAGTCAGTGTACAGATTATAAAACAGTGTAAATTTGGTGTGCCCTCAAAATAACTCAACACACAGCCAACGATGTCTAAACCACTGGCAACAAAAGTGAGTACACCCCTAAGTGAAAATGGACAAATTGTGCCCAATTTGCCATTTTCCCTCTACGGTATCATTCGACTCGTTAGTTTTACAGGGTCTCAGGTGAGAATGGAAAGCAGGTATGTTATTTGGTGTTATTGCTATCATACTGGTCACTGGGAGTTCAACTTTGTACTTCACAGCAAAGAACTGTCTGAGGACCTGAAAAAAAAATTGTTGCTCTACATAAAGATGGCCTAGGTTATAAGAAGATTGCTAGCACCCTGAAACTCAGCTGCAGCTTGTTGGCCAAAACCATACAGCAGTTTATTAAGGCAGGTTCCACTCAGAACAGGTCTCGCCATGGTCGACCAAAGAAGTTGAGTGTACGTGCTGCCAGCATTGCTGCAAAGGTTAAAGGGGTTGGTGGTCAGCATGTCAGTGCTCAGACCATATGCCGCACACTGCATCAAATTGGTCTGCATGGCTGCCATATCAGAAGGAAGCTTCTTCTAAAGAAGATACACAAGAAATCCCGCAAACAGTTTTTTGAAGACATGCAACTAAGGACATGGATTACTGGGACCATGTCCTGTGTTCTGATGAGGAGGAGTACAAAGACAAGTGTGCATTGCTTACAGTCAAGCACCGTGGTGGAGGTGTCATGGTTTTGGGCTGCATGAGTGTGGAGCTACAGTTCATTGAGGGAACTATGAATGCCAACATGTACTGTGGCATACTGAAGCAGAGCAGTATTCCAACATGATAACAACCCCAAATACACCTTAAAGACGGCCACTGTCTTCCTAAAGAAAAATGAGGGTAAAGGTGCTTAACTGGTCAAGCATGTGTCCAGAGCTAAACCCTATTGAGCATCTGTGGGGCATCCTCAAACAGAAGGTGGAGGAACGCATGGTCTCTAACATCCATCAGCTCCGTGATGTCATCATGGAGGAGTGGAAGAAGATTCCACTAGCAATCTGTGAAGCTCTAGTCAACTCCATGCCTCAGATAGTTAACGCAGTGCTGGGT
The DNA here is from genome assembly GCA_025379985.1 of Phyllomedusa bahiana. Taxonomy (NCBI): domain Eukaryota; kingdom Metazoa; phylum Chordata; class Amphibia; order Anura; family Hylidae; genus Phyllomedusa; species Phyllomedusa bahiana. The sequence goes on from JAODAL010043564.1 coordinate 24,245, forward strand.
AATAATGGTGACCACACAAAATATTGACACTTTGGGAACAATTTGTCAATTTTTTCTGTAAGGTATACCCACTTTTGTTGCCAGTGGTTTAGACATTGGTGGTTGTGTTTTGAGTTATTTCGAGGGCACACCACATTTACTCTGTTATACAAGCTCTACAGTGACTACCACTTTTCAAAAAGTCATATCTTCAGTGTTGTCCCATGAAAGGATTTAATACAATATTTACAAAAATCTGAGGGGTGTACTCACGTTTGGTGGATACTGTAGCTTCCTATATAACTGCAGTGCACACCTATACCGCTAATAACCTCACCATAGTATACTGATTCAAAGTATCAAAGAATGGAACTATCCATGATCTTTCTATAGAGTATATTATTATACAGGCTGTTAATGGTGGTGTTTTTTTTTTGTTTTTTTTTATATGACGGTGCTGCTGGAGATCAAAAAGGATTCCCGGGATGCATTCGTGCTTTAAGAGTAAATGGCATTCCATTAGACTTGGAAGAGAGAGCGAAGGCTACCCAGGGTGTAAAGCCTGGTTGTTCGGGCCACTGTACCAGCTTCAAAAACCTCTGCAGAAATGGTGGCACATGTAATGAATTATATAAGGGTTACAAATGCGACTGCTCCAGGACTGCATATGATGGGAGCAACTGTATAAACGGTAAGAAATGAATACCTATTCCAAAATCTACTTGCTTGTTTTTTTTTATTCTGTATTGATGTTACTCTCTTAAACATTCTTCATTTTCTCACTTGTTCTATGTATAATGAAGCAATCCGGAATGGTGCTAGTTGCAAAGGAAACCAATCCCTCCAGGCTTTAGGTGGTAAGACAAGAGACCTAGAGGTGACCACCCTGCTAGGAAGAGATGACACAGCAATAAAGCAAACACAGTCCATTTGCAGTGTTGAACTCATGTAGTCTTTACAAAAGGAGGCACTTCTGCATGCTGGCTCCAGAACATATATACACAATTCAATAGGAGCAGTGGTTCTCATGTTGATACCCGATAATACTCGCTACCCTCTACAGTCACTGCCTGCTCTACCCTTACCTCTCTCTAACACTGATGCTACCCTGTACCTGAGTTCAACACCTGGCAGGAAATACATGGAATGTGGCTTTGTCCATGCTAAATCAGGAAATCCTCTCAGATTTAGTACTCCCCTGCCTCACTTCAATCAAAGCCCAAATTCTACTTAGAAATCATGCAGTGCCTGGCTTGCAGGTATGACCCACCAGAAAGTCCTCTCAGGTTAGTAGAGTTAGGGTAGGTTCACACGGCTGATTTGCAGTGCCTAAAAACCCCGCAAGTTAAGTTTCAACATAGAGGAAAACCAGTTTTGTGTGCATGGTGGTGCAAATTTTCCATTAGAAACTATGTGAGGCAATTGCAGTCAGATTTGGATGCGGATTCAGAGCTGAAGCTGTGCTAGAATCAGCATCCAAATAAGCCATGTTTGGCATCATCAAACTTTCCTGGAAGTTGAATAGCCTATTCAGCATCCAGGAGATCTAGGAGATGCCGCCAAACTGTGCCTGAACGTAAACCATTACACTACAGCCAATATTACCACCATACAGTGACCATATAGTGGTAGATACCAGTGTATCTGCTCTGAATACCATATATTACCTCCATACAGAGACCTAATAGTGGCATATACCAGTTAACACAGGCGCTGCAGATTGTACTGTATATTACTGCCAAATAGTGAGTATATAGTGTTGGATACCAATGTACACAGGTTCTGCAGACCATATATTACCGCCATACAGTGGGTATGCAGTGTTAGATACCAGTTTACACAAGCTCTGCAGAAGGTATATTACCACCATACAGTGACCATATAGTGGCAGATAGCAGTTGTTTACACGCTCTACAGACTGTATATTATCTCCATACAGTGACCAGATAGTGGTGTATGCCAGGGTACACAAGCTCTGCAAAGTGCCTGCAGTGCTTTGTAATGCGCCCGATCTCGGTGGGGTGGGGTGGGGGGGGGGGTAATGCACTAGAACCATAACGAAGCTACATATTTGGGATGCGCCAGAATGTATGAACCTATTTTTCTGCAGTTTATATATACAGGCGCATTTTAGTGCCAATACAAGTGGCTCAGGCACCACCTTTAACCTCGTCTGGCTGTTCTGTTATGTACCTAGGTTTGGTGTCAAAGAATCATAAATGTGTCTAATTCTATGAATGTGGTACAACACCCCCAGAACGCCCCTATTCTTTGGTGCCTTAAAATGTGTCGATCCGGCACATATCGTGCCAAAGATTAGAATGGGACTAATCATACATCTATAGAACAGGTCTATTAAAGCTTTTTGATATCAGATAACTGGTGCAACACCATTCTTACATGTCACCCTATGTGGTTTAGACAGTCTATAGACACTGCTGCACCCCATGTAAAAAAAAAGGGTGAGGCTTTCTGGAAAGGAAAATCTTTTAACATGCAACTCTGTGGTCCAAAAAGCACCAATGGCACCATTGTTAGAACAAACTAATCCAACTAATAAGTAGTGTAAATTTAGAAAAAAGTGTCTAAGCATGCTCCAGATTTCCCAAGTCTAATTCACACTGTCTAAGTACTAGACAACATAAGTAAATGTGTTCCAGTATGTTCTGTAGAGATCACTTTTTGGCAGTCATCTCATTATCATCACAGGCAGGATAACAATGAGGTTCTGATGATCTACAATATGTGATAGGCAAAGCTCGCCTTTTCTCCCTCTCTACACAGGTCACAGAGCATGCCTAGAAAACTCAGATAGTAGGTAATGAGTCAGCTTCTGTTTGTAGGCTCCTATGACCATGTGTCTGCAGTAAAGAATATCTCTATTTGCTGTTAAAAGCAGTTCATGCAAAAAGACTACCCCCATAATTATATATAGAAAATGGAATAAAAAAAACCTAGAATCAAAAAGTAAAAACTATAAAAAATGAATATGCATCATTATTCAAAATATTTGGGTGATATGTGCCCTTTAAGATATCACAAACTATGTTTGGCCAGAAATTATTGCTTGCCTCATCCACAAATTTGGGTATGGGTAGTAATATGAAGAAAAAACATAGGGCTCACCTTACTGAGGCTAAATGTTTGGCGTGTGAAGCATGGATCCGCTCTCTGTTTCCATTTTGCTCCGGACCAGCCGCCAGCTCAGCGGACATGCAAAAGGCAAAAGGTTTCCCCGGTGGCGCTCCTCGAACGCTAAGGTGCCGCAAAGAATCCAAAGCCCCGTACCCTGAAAACGGTACTTTTTTCTCATATAAAAGCAACATGCTAGGGACCATGGTCACAGACCCAACTACACAACTTGACAGACGGGGTTTCGAATATAACTCTTGCTCACTGTGTGTCATGTGATGCTGACACCCATAATTTTAAAAAAAACTGCTAAAACCAATCACCCGTTTGAAAGAATTGTTTACATGATCACCAATGAAAGTCTATAGGAAATTAAAGGCAACTTGTGTTAATCTAACACTAAACATCTAATAATACCCTAATTCAAAGGAAACATTATAAGATAAAATCTAACTATACTCTTTATATGGATTAAATCATAAACTATGTATAAAACATATAACATCAACATTCTAAGGCCCGGTTCACAAGGCTTATTCAAGCCGTAATTGCGAGCCGGATTGCGCTCGCAATTCCGGCTTGAATAAGGGACGGGTCGGGGGCGGGGCGGGGAGCGCCTGCCGGCCCAAATAAACTGTCATTATCCACGGCGCGTATTGCCCCTGATAATGTGCATTCAGTTTTTCTCCCCCCGGCGGGCTTCGCCGGACGGGAGGAGCGACGGAATCCCTGTTCTTAATGAAAGGGTGGAGTTACCGTAAAAAAACCCATATTAGATGGGGCTAATCCTATTACCCTCAGATTTCTGCCACGTATTACATGCCATTATTTTCCAAAGTGTGAATCTAGCCTTAGCAAGCACTCAGTACTAAAATGTGTTTGGAATTTCTACATGGTATACTGCCAGCTGTTGCTTTAATATAATTCCAAGCGTGCTACGTTGTATTAAAACGCCTGCCAGCTCCAAGTATTTAAGCATGCCTTACCATAGCTCGTGCAGTTCCATGATTGGCAAGTTTACAATAAACTTAAGTTAGTGCCATAAGGTTGTGCTTTAGTGTTATCTACAGGGAATATTGAAGATGTTCTTTTCTTCTTTAATGGCTTTTGTCAATTATATAGATTTTTACATTTTGTTCTTAGAGGTAAATGGAGCCAGTGGGACTCATATTGGTTCAGGAGAAAACAAAACAATATCAAAAATGACCATAAATTCAGAGCCCGGCTGTATATAAATGGCATTGCAGAGCTGGTGAATTTAATAAGCGTAATTTTTTTTCTATGTCCATTATTAACAGAGGACCAAAATATAAAGGTAAATCATAAGTAATGATGAAAAAGGGAATATCATGTGATGAATGGTACACAACTATATAACCGCAAATAATACTTTTTATTCTCATTTATTAAAATGCAAACTTACATCTGCTGCATTTACATTGTATCTCTATACATTATGATCATATGTTTTACATACCGTACTCCAAAACAGGGTCACGACAATGGGTAGGCAGAGATAGGAAGCCACCAAAGGGTGCCAACTTCTGCCACAGAAGAAGGGGGCGTAAGGATGTATTGATCACTAGTTGAGCCTCCTGCGTACATAACGGATGCCAGTGGTTAATTATAGCCAGAAACTGCCTTCACTTATCAGGACTGAAGATGACTCCAGTCCTAGTAGTCTATCTATGCAGATGCCATGGTCAATGTGCCACAGCATCTAGGCAGTTGTGGAGGAGGATGGCATTCTCTCTACCTCCTGATCACCCCCCTGAAGCACAAATTAGGAGTGCCAGCCACTTATCATGGCAGCAGGGAACTTAAAGAGAATCTGTCACATTGGACTATCTACTGGTCGTATGTTATAGAGTAAAATAAGTTGGGCTTTCTAATATATTCAGGTTTGAGGGAAAGCTTCAATATAATGTGAAGTTTGTTCATTTAAATTCCCTGCTTATTCCCTGGGTGAAGGAGTCCAGTGGGCGGTGTTATCAGTGGCTGACATGACTGTATGCACACTGATACAAGAAAGCCCATCAGTCACTCATAACACTGGACTCCTAAATAGAGATAAGCAGGCACTTAAATGAAAAAATTACAGGTTCTGCTGCACCTATCTCTACAAAATGATGTATCAATCTGCTCAGCTACTCCTGCTCTATAGCATGCTGCCGACAGATCAGATAGCATTTTCAGTGTGACAGGTTCCTTTTAGTAAAGGCATCTAGGCCTGCCAACATAATACTACATTATACCCTGTGTGAGGAAGGGTATAATTGGACAGCCGTAATTGTATCCTTTGCTGCAACTCTAATGTATTTCAGAAAGGTTCACAAGAGATCGTGTCCTCTAGTTGTCAAGTACCCTACGGGAACTAAAAGTACAAGTAAGCAAAATTTAAAGATTTTTAAAATATACCAAAGAGAAAGAAAGAAAGCAAAAACACTAAAAAAGTGAAATAAAATTAGTTTTGCCATGGCTGTAGAAGTCTAGTGTATTTATATATCACTGTATTTATCCTGCATGGTGAACACCAAAAGGAAAATACTGAATGACAAAACTGTATTTTTTGGGTTGCTTAGTCCCCTAACAAAAATAAATAAAAAAAAGTCCCGTTTCTAAAAATGAAGGGAACAAAAACTACACTTCACCATACGAAAACAAGCCCTCACGCAGATCCATAGAAGTAAAAATAAAATGTTATTGTAGTGTCCCGTTCTGGTCATCAGTGGGGGTCCCAGTGGTCAGACACCTACCAATCTATCCATTTTCAGCTATCCAGCTAATAGGTAAAAATGTTTTCTTGAACAATAAAATGCTCCTGTTCCTTTTTTTAATATTGTATATTGTCTCCTATCAAACATCATGTTAGGAATCCCTGTAGCAGATAAATAGAAAAGGGAAGACAGACTGTGAGCCCTGATGCTAGGCCCCCCTAAATCTGTCCCTGCCCACTTGCCTACTTCCTTTAATAGGAAGTCAGGGACCCACTCCAGTGAGTGATTGGACCGGCTCCCTGACATCTAGAATACAGAGTGGCGCAAACAGTTTTCCATCAACACTGGCTTAACTGTCTGCTGCCCCAGTAACAAGACAAGGAAGATCCTACTTCACCAAGTTCAGGCCCAAGGCCGACACAAAGGCAGAATCTACAAAGTTGGCAGCCACCCCAGAATCAATCAGGGCCTGCCAGACTTAGAATCAAAAGACAAGGACACCGGCAATAATACTTTTGAAATTAATATGGAAGATACCTGGTGGCTCCTTCAACCACCAATCAGGCACTGGACTTCCTCTGGTTTGGACCTGGATCTTGTGGAGGTGGAGGGGGTTCCAAAGAAAATGACCAGCTTGGCCGCAGTACAGACACAGGGCTTTTCTCATGCGATACTCCCTCCTAGTTTTGGCGTTCATGAGAGTTGCATCGGCTCCTCTTCCTGGGTGGAATGGAAAGAGACAGATTTTGTAGGAGAGAAAGAAGAAGAGACAGAAGTATGGTCAGATTCAAATAATTCCTTTATCCTCTCCTGGAGCCTGTGGTTGATGCGAACCTTAAGAGCCATAACCTGCTCTAATGTACTGGGGTTGAGGTGGCTGAACAAGACGTCTTTAATGGCATTAGATAGAACCTGTTTGAACAAAGCCTTTAACTTTGGGTCACACCTTCCAGCAGTTACTCACCACTTACGAAACTCGGTGCAGTATTCTTCAGCCAACCTTTTTCCTTGACGTATGGTCAAGAGCTGAGTTTCCACCAGAGATACATGGTCTGGCTCAGAATTGATGAGCCCTAGGAACTGGAAAAACAGGTCCAGAGAATTCCATTCTAGAGCAGTTGGGGGAAATTTGAGGGCCCCTTGTTGATGGTCACCCTGCAAAAGGAAGACCACTACAACCACCATTTGGGCCTCAGAGGTGAGTGGTTTAATCCTGAAATACAGGCGAGATGACTCACAAAAGGTGTCGAACTTTCTGCAATCCCCCGAAAATCGATTCAGACGAAGCATCTTCGGCTCCCTGACAACAGCTGGCGGCAGGACAGGGGCTACTGCAAGGGGTGCAGCACCAGCATCCGCTTGTTGCTGGGTGAGAAGGTGTACTTGATTAGCTAGATCAGACACCAAGCTAGCCAGGCCCTCCACCAAATTAGCGAGCTCACTCCATAATGCGGATGGCAGGAGGGGGAATTTTTTTTTACCTTTAGGGCAGTGATAATGTTAGGAATCCCCGTGGCAGATAAACTGAAAAGGGAAGACAGACTGTGAGTCCTGATGCTAGGCCCCCCAAACCTGTCCCTGCCTAAGTAGTCGGCGGCAACTGGGCAGCAGTCCCTACCCTGCATATGTGAACACAGAGAATGGACAAGACAGACAATACAAAAATGGGAAGTCGGGCAGACCCGGTCAAAAGCCAGAGCAGGCAATGTATTACAAAAAAGTGAGGCAAAAAAAAAGATCAGAGATAAAGCAAGATATCAGCAACCAAATAGACAATAGTGTACAGCGCACAAGATCTAGTCAAGACTATCACCAGCAATGAGCTCAAAGCAGAATGGATCTTAAATAGGAAGTCAGGGAGCGAGTCCATAGAATTATTGTGTAAAGGGCTGTAAGTACAGATAATGTTTAGTTATACTTGTATTGGAACTGTGGAGTACAATGGGATGCTATGGGAGACCGGGTAGTTGGATGACCTGGTTATAGCAGACAAAGGGTTAATGTTTCAGAGTTAGTGACAGGCAGAGGTTTAACAGCAGGGGGCTTGCTAGTCCAGCTAAATATGTACAAACCTATAGTTTATTGAAGTATAGAAAACCAGGAGAGGCCGGAGACATTCTCCACTTATAGAGACAGCAGGAGATCCGAGAGAGAGTAAGGGGCCGTTTACACGGCTATGGACAAATACCGGTCGGTTTATCCAACCGGTATTTGTCCGGTTTGTGTGCCGAGCACACGGTCGCGGGGGAAGGGGAGCGGGGGGGGGGGCGCTTTTCTCCGCCAAGAGCGGAAAAAAGCCCACCCCCATCTCATTCCATGTCTATTCTTCGAAACCGACGGAAAAATTTGGTGTGAATTTTTTTCAGGCGGGGGGACTGCTGCAGGGTTTTTCCCATGAACAATTGTGTTGGTTCTGCCGGTTTTTCAGACAGTTTGCAAAACCGCCACCCGGCTGAAAAACCGGCCGCAAACCCGTGGTGTGGGGACATGCCCTAACGAGCCAACAGGCAGCTATGGAGAAAAGCAGGTACCCTACAGTGAGTAGTTTTATAAGCTACGTCGAAAACTCTGGCAGCACAGAGAGGAAGGATAAAGGGGACCTCCTCGCAAATGTGTGGTTACTGAAGTGGCTGGAACGCTGACCTGCAGACATCTCAGGTGGATTTCAAGTGACAGTGGGATGAGAAGAAACGCCTATAGACCCGGATCTTTCTTGTAAACATTTCCGTTATTTCCCGCCGGTGCCCCACGGCCCCACACCCCCCTCTCCCTGCAATACTTAAAAATCTCTGGTAAGGGTGGTTACTACGGGCAATGGGTGGGCGCTGTTGGGGCTCTGCCATTCAGCACACCATAGACCCCAACCTTTACAATTGAACCGGCTCCCTGACATCCAGAAAACGCTTTAGTGTGCAAAAAGCTGTCCCTCAAAAACTAGCCCTTAACTGTCTGCTGTCCAGAACAAAGTCAGCAGAGCACAGACGGGTGTGGCAGAATTAAATTAGCACAAAGACAGATCCAAATAAGACCATGTTCAAACACTGCAACAAACATGAAGAGCACAGTAACAATTCAAGGCCAAAAGTGCAGCCTCTGCTGTACCTTAGGAACCGAGAACTGCGCTACGGCCTGAATAGGCACGGTCATGCACATCAATTATGGTTGGCCGCAGTATATTGTACAAGCAATTAAGCAATTAATAAATGAAGAAAATAAAAAAAGGAAAATAAGGTTTTTTTAAAAATAAAAAAAAACACATTTCCATAAATTTTGTTTAGGAAGTCCTTTGTTGAAAAAAACTTTATTTATCCCAAAAAACCCTTTAAAGAAAAAAACAAAGCCCATTTTTAGTTACCCTGCCTCTCATGAAAAAAATTTAAGAAAACGCGATCAAAGATGGGTATGTACCTCCAGAAGGTTCCATTAAGAACTAAAGCTTGTGCCTCAAAAAGTAGCTCTCACCTAGTTCTCTCAAAGGAATAAAAAAAAAAAAGTTATGGATGTCAGAATAGGGCAATGCAAAACAAAAAATATATGCCCTTTTTATTGCACATTCAAAGATAACCAACAAAAAAGTCAGAAGTGTATTTTCTTTCCATTCTACCCCACACATAATTTGATTCTGTATTTTTTTATATTTTATTTTGG
>JAODAL010043565.1:0-33719 GCA_025379985.1 Phyllomedusa bahiana
AGGGCCCAGCTACTTCCCGGGGCCGAATTCCCTACAACCATCGGGGTTTTCGGGGGCAGCCGGGTCCCCTCCCTTCTTTTTAAATCTAATTTTCCGCCATCCCACCCCCCCCTCCCCCTGCCCACTAATTCAGGTGCCCGCTGTCCCAAAGACCAATTTTGGGAAATCAAGCCATTTTGGGAGGAACCGACGGGTTTCCCCCCTTCGGGCCCCCCTGGCCCCAAAAGACTCAGGGGTGAAAAAAAGGGGAAGGGCCCCCCCCAAAAATTCCTCCCCGGGGACAAAGTTTTTTGGGTCCCCCCTTAGGTAAAGTGGCCCCCTGAGGGGTTCCCAATCCCGCCAAATTTGGGCCCCCCGCTTCCTCCGGGCCCTCAAGGTTTCCGGCAAGAAACCCGGGGACGTACAACCTCCCTTCCTCCCCTCCCCTCCGGGCCAAACGCATTCCCCTTTTTCCCCCCTTAACCCTGGTCCCCAACCATTTCTCTCTCAGGGAAAATTTAAAACCTTCCCCCGTACCAAGTCCGCCGACATCTTTAGGGAAAGGACATCTTGGGGGAAAGACGGTCAAGGGGGGGCGGGGGTTCTTTCCCCCTTTAAATTTTTAAGGGGTTCGGGCCCCCAGGGAAGGTCCCCGGAGCCAGAATGCAACACCTGAACGTAACCCAACCCCCTCAGGTTTTTTTTCCGGGCCTAAAAAAGGGGGGGGTCTAAAAGGGGGGGGACTTTTAAAAGGGGGTTGCGCCGCGGGCCGGGCCACGGGCCCGGGCGCACCCGTGTCCCCCGCCCCCGGGAGGGCCCCGGGGGGACGGGGGCCGCCGCGGGTTCCACTGGGCCCCCCCTGGGTCATCCGTCCCCCTCTCCTCACCTGAACCCGCCGCCAAAACCCCTTCGCTTTGGGGTCCCCTGCGGCCGGTGCCCTCGCCCCCCAAAGCGCCGGGGGCCGTTCGTTCAATTGTAAATTTTAAAAGGGGCAGTGCCCGGTTGGCTAATTGCCGGCCTGTTCCAATTTTAAAGGGTTTTTGGGCCAAAAGTCACTTCCCCGCGGGTTTTTTGTTTTCCCCCTTCCTTTGAGAAAGCTTTCCTGTTTTGGCTATTAGCCTTGCCAGTGAAAACCCAACCCCTTTCTTTCGTTTTTTTTCCCCGCCCCCGAACCTCTGCCGCCTGCCCCCCGACCTTAAACGCCTGTCCTCGACCACGAACCCTTTTCCGCCTGTCCTTACCATACCGCCTGGGGACCACTCGATTCTTGGGTTAAATTTTTTTTTACCTCGCTGCCCCCCTCGGCTTTTCCGCCCGGGCAGGGAAAACAGTTTTAGGGGGGCGCCCCGGGAGCCCCCAACCGCAACAAGATCCCATCCCGCTTTGCGGCGGGCTCTGAAAAACCGGGGCTAACCTTAATTCCTTCACCTGGCGTGCTTAAACGACCATCGCTGCCTTCCTGCGGAGTCCACTACCATTTCCGTTACACCATCCATTCCAGATATAGGATATATCCAGCCAGTCTGATTAGGATCAGCCATGCCAAGTCATAGGGACCAGCATCCAGATCATAGTCCATCCAGCCCACGGTCTATAGTGACCAGCCCATACATCATAGTCTCATCCAGTCCCCGTCCTAGAAGGATCATCCATCCATCATAGTCGCACCAGCACGTCTATAGTACTATCCATCCACTCATAGTCTCATCCATCCCCCCTATATGGATCAATCCATCCAGTCAATAGACTTCACCATCAGTCCAGTAGGACCTGATCCATCCAGGTCCATTATAGTACCATCCATCCAGTGCCATAGGTCTCATCCAACCGTCTATAGGATCATCCCATCCGTTCATGAAAGGGGCATCCAGTCCTGGATCTATAGATCATCCATCGCATCAAGTTCTCAGCCCAGCCCGTATATGGTGAATTATCCATCCAGCTCGTCCTATAGTCCATCCAACCAGTAAAAGGAACATCGCATTCAGAACAAAGGGAACATCTCATCCAGTTATAGGCATCCATCCTAGTCCATAGGACATAAGCCATCCATTCAAAGGTGGACCATCCAGCCCGTCCTAAGGACCACCCATCCAGTCATAGGATCCCAGCCATCCACCTGGTCTATAAGGATCATCATACAGCCTGTAATATAGGGACAACCTTCCATCTCTACAGAGATTATCATCCATGCATAGTACTCATCCACCACGTCCCATAGGAATCATCCATCCATATCATAGGGAAGCAACCGATCCAGTCATAGGTCTCATCCCACCATCCCAGCCCGTCTATAGATCAACATCCAGTCTATGAGGGGAGTCATCCATCAAGTCTATGAGGATCATCCATCCATCATAGTCCGATGCCGTCCCGTCTTAGAGGATCAACCATCCAGTCTCTAGGTGGATGCATCCATCCAGTCTATAGGATCTTCCATCCTTCATAAGTCTCATCCATCCCAGTCTATAGATCATCCATCCATCATAGGATCCTCAGCCAGCCCTCTAAGGATCGATCCATCCAGTCACCGCTGTCATCCATCCCGGTCTATAGGCCATACATCCATTTATCAGAGCCATCCACCCGGTCTATAGGATCATCCATCCATCATAGGAGTCACCCATCCAGTCATAGCGTTCACAGCCTTCCAGTCATAGCTCATCCACCCGTCCCTATAGATCAGACCATCCATCATAATATCATCCATCCAGCTCATAGATCACGATCCAACCCAGTCCTATTAAGGTACCGATCCATCCAGTCTATAGGATCCTCCATCCAGTCCTATAGGACCAACCATTAAGTCATAGTCTCATCCGCCCGGTCTATAGGAGCCATCCATTCATCATAGGACCATTACCACCTGGTCTATAGGGATGATCCATCGCCAGGTCATAGGTATCGATACCAGTCCCGTTTCTATAGACCATCCATCTCATTCATAGACCTAAACCAGCCCGTCTAATAGGAACATCCATTCCGTCATAGGTCCTCATCCATCCATCATAGGGACCATCCATCCCAGTCAAAGGATAAACCTCCATCATATACTCTATCCGAGAACCCGTCTATTTGGGACCATCCATCCATTTATAGGATCATCCATCCATCCTCAATGAGTGATCATCCATCCATTCATAGGGGATCATCCAACCCATCTGTAGGATCTATCTATGCCATCATATTCCTCATCTCAGCCCGATTCGATAGGATCATCTCATCCGGACATATGTGCCTGCATCCAGTCCGTCTATAGGATCCTCCATCCATCATAGTACCAATCCAGCCATCAATAGGTCTCATCCAGCCCGTATATTAGACTTATCCATCCATGTCATAGTGACCAATCCACCAGCCCTGGTCTATAAGTGATCATCCCATACAGCCCTCCAATTGGGATCAGCCAGCCCGTCTATATGACCATCTATCCAATCATAGTCTCATCCACCGTCTATGGGAGCAATACCATCCAGTCATAGGTCTCCACCCAGCCTCTCTATATGACTCCATCCATCATAGTCCATCCAGCCCAGGAGTCTAGTGGATCATCATCCCGCTATAGACCATCCATCCTGTCATAGTCTCACCCAGCCCGGTCTATAAGGGGGGAAATCACCTTACAGCACGTTCTATTTGGATTCATCCACTCCGTCTATAGGACCATCCTCCATCCATATGTCATCGACCCAGAGCCAGCTAATAGGGATCATCACTCATCCATCATAGGTCTCATCCCCCGTCCCTATAGGAGCATCCATCCTGACATAGCTCATCCAGCCCTTGTCTATAGAGACCCATCGATCCCAGTCATATTCTCATCCAGTCCCGGTCTTAGGGACCATCCTTCCAGTCATAGGTCCTCACCATCCACTCGATAAATTTCTATCCAGGCCTGGCTATAGGGATCATTAGCCCGGGGTCTATAGGGTTCATCCATCTCAGTCATAGGTCTATCCACACGGGTCATAGATCATCCAGTCAGTGATAAGGAATCATCCAACCCGACATAGGGATCACCCAGTCCCGGTATAATAGATCATCCACTATTAAGAGTTCTCATCCCAGCCCGGTCTACAGGATCACCTACCATCAAGTTCCAATCATCTATCCCTCTATTAGGTCTCGATCCAGCCGTTCTAAGGGACCAATCCATCCAGTCATATCTCATCAGTCCGGTCTAAAAGGGATCAACCATCCATCCATAGGTCCTATCCTGTCCGTGTTCTATCGGATTCATCCATCCATCATATGATCAACGACCCGACTATGTGGAACCATCCATACCATCCCTAGGTATCACCACCCGTCTATAGGGATCAATCATATCAATCATATTGTGCTCATCCACCCGTGCCATAGGATCATGCATCAGTTCATATGGACATCCATCCGAACATAGTTCATCTCACCCTATCTATAGTGATCATCCATCCAGTCATAGTCTATCCACCCGTTGTATAGGTCTCATCCATCCATCATATGTCTCAACGAGCCCGTCTATAGGATCATCCCAGCCCGTCTATAGGTTCACTTCCATCCCATTCATAGTGTCCAACATCCAGCCGTCTATAGGATCATCAATCCATTCATAGGTCTCATTCCAAAGGCCCCCTAATAAGAATCATCGCATCCATTCATAGTCTCATCCTAGCCACCCGTCTATCGGGATTCATCATCCATCATAGGTCCCAACCAGCCCCAGCTCGTATAGGGATCAACCATCCATTCATAGGGATCATCCATCCAGTCATAGGGACCATCCATCCAGTCATAGGGATCATCCATCCAGTCTATAGGGATCATCCATCCAACATTGGTCCACATCCCCCAGTCATAAATCAACCATCCAACATAAAGATCATCCATCCGAGTCTAGTGAAGGGACCAGCCCCATCCATCAATTTGGACCCATGGCAGCCCTCTAAAGAGATCAACCATCCAAGTCATAGGTCTATCCGAACCCGGTCTAGTAAGTGGACTCATACCTATCCAGTCATAGTCTCATCCATCCCAGAGTCTATAGGTACCACTAACTTTCCCAGTCTAGTTCGTCATCCAATCCAGTCCTATAGTGATCATCCATCCAGACGATAGGGACCATCATCCCCGACAATAAATCATCCCATCGCATTCATAGGGTACCATACCAGCCCGTCTAAAGGGATCATCCTCCAGTCATAGGGACCTCCAGCCCGTGTCGATATGGGAACATCCACCATTCATAGGATCATCGCATCCATCTATGTCATAGAGTTCATTCCACCTGATTAAGGGACCATTCCTAACCACCCATTAGTATCGTCCCACCCTTTCTATAGGACCATCCCTCCAGTCATAGTGATCATCCACTTGATCTATAGCGGACCGGCTCTATCCATCATTGTGTTAAGCAGTCCACCCTGTCATATGACCATCATATCCTCCATGAGTATCATCCAGCCCTTTCTATAGGGATCATCCATTCCAGTCAGTAGTAATCATCCATGCCAGTCATAGTCTCATCCAGCCCATCTATGAGGGATCATCCAGCCCATTACGATTAGGTCTCGATCCAGCCAATAATAGGTTCATCCATCCATCTTAGTCTCATCCCTCCCATCAATTGGGATCATACCATCCATTCAAAAGAACCAATCCAAGCAATTCCAATAGATGACACATCCACCGTCTAGTAAGTGATCATCCATTCCAGTCATAGTTTCTTCAGTCCATCCCTGCTATAGGGAACCTTGGACCAGCCCGGTACTATATGGATCAATCCACTCCAGTGATAGGTCACACATCCATCCATTCATAGGAACCATCCAAGCCAGTGAATTCTAGCCCGAGCGTTCTAATAGGTACATCCATCCCGGACTATAGGATCTATCCATCCATGGAATAGTTCTATCCCGCTCGTTGCAATATCGGATTCATCCCCACCAGTTCAAGGTCTATCCAGCCCGTTTCTATAGAGGATATCCTAGCCCTGTCTATAGGATCGTAACCTCCTGTCATAGGATCCATCCATCCCGTCTATAGGATCAACCAATCCAGATCAAATGGATCATCCAGGCCCTGTCTTATATGAGAGTCACTCCATTCCAAGTCATAGGTCTCATCCACCAACTATAGGGACCATACCATCCCAATTATAGGTCTCATCCAAGAGCCCTGTCCAATAGGATCATTCATCCAGTCAAGGAACATCCACCCGGTCCTAGTATGATCATCCATCCAACATAGGAATCATCCATCCATCAAATTACATAGGGGATCAATCCAGCCTTGATCTAAGGGACCATCTATCCAGTCAATGTATCGTCCACACCGTCTATATGGACAATGCCATGCCAGTCATAGCAGACCATCCACCTGGTCTATATTACCAGCCATCCATTCAAAGTCTCATTCCAACCCGTCCTATAGTATCATACAATCCAGTCATAGTCTCTCAAGCCCGTTCTATATATCATCCACCAGCATAGGACCAGCCAGCCCCGACTGCTATAGGGATGTATCCATCCAGACATAGGTCTCATCCACCATGTCCTCTAGAACCATCCCATGCAAGTCATAAGTCATCCATCCATCCCGTCCTATAATGGACCATCCCATCCAGTCATAAGGATCCTCATCCATCCCGTCTATAAGATCATCCAATCCGTGTCATATGTCCATCCATCCAGTCATAGGACCAGCCACCCGTCTATCGAGATCATCCCCCAGCCCGTCGAAGGTACCATTCATCCATCATAGTCTATCCAGCCCATCTATGGATCTTCCATTCCAGCCCTACCAATTCCAGCCCCGACTTATGTCGAACAGCCATCCAGTCATGGTCTCAACCGAGCCCGGTCTATATGGGACCATCCTGCTAGTTATGGAACATATGGTCTATCCAGCCGCTTCTATAGGGATCATCTATCCTGTCTATAGGATCATCCATCCAGTCATAGAGTCTATCGCACACGTCCCTATAGGGGTATCATCCCAACCGAGTCATGATGAAACAACATCAGAACCGCGACAATAGGATCATCCATCCGTCTAAATGGTTCAATACCATGCATAGTTATAGGTCTCATCCACCCGTTACTATGAGGATCATCCATAAAACATGCATAAGGTCTCATCCAGCCCCGTCTATATCTCATCCAGCCCAGGTCCTATAGGAGTCATCCATACCAGGTTCATAATGTCTCCATCCACCGTCTATAGGACCATATCCATACCTGCAGTAGGTCTCATCGAGTCCGGAATCCTATAGATCATCCAGCAGTCATAAGGTCTCGATCTCAGTCCTTCTATAGGATCAATCCATCCCAGTCATAGACCATCCGCTACGTTCTTGGCTAATTGTGGGGACCATCAATCCAGTCATATGGGTATATAAATCCAGCCCTCCCTAGGATCACCATCCATGCATAGGGATCATCCATCCATTGCATATGTCATCCAGCCCCTTCTATAGGATCATCCTCCAGATCATCTGTCTATCCACCCGGCTATAGGATCATCCATCCATCATTGGTCTTATCCAGCCCGGTCAATAGGATCTATCCATCCATATCAAAGGGATCATCCATCCATCTATAGGGACAAATCCAATCCATCATTGGTCTCATCTCCATCCAGTCATATGGAATCATCCCACCAGTCCATAGGCGATCATCCATCCATCTGATAGGACATATCCAATCCATCAAGATGTACCATGCAGCCCGATCTATAGGGTTCATCAACCAGATCATAGTTGACTACATCCAGCCCGTCTAAAAGGTCCAATCCATTCCATCAAAGTCTCATCCAGCCCGGCATATGGACCTTTCTTATCATTCATAGTTCTCGATCCCCATCCTATAGATCATCCATCCATCATTTGGGACCATCCAGTCCCCGGACTATTAGATCATTCCATCCTGTCAGTATTTGCTCATCCACGCACTTCTAGTAGGAGCATCCATCCAATCTGTCTATCCAACCGTCTATAGGAGAGCAAATCCATCAGTCAAATGATCAACCATTCCAGTCAAGAGGGACGATCCATACCCAGTCTATAGGGAATCTATCCACCCGTCTATAGGATCACCAGCCCGGTCATAACGACCATCCATACCATCATAGTCTCATCCATACCCGTCTATAGGATCAGCCATCCGATTCATAGGTCTTCACAGCCAGTCTATATGGATCATCCCCATCCATTCGAGTAGGGATGCCATCAGCCCTAGTCTATAGTGGATCATACCATCCAGGTCATAGGCTCTTCCAGCCCCATCCCCTATAGACTCAATCTAGCCCCGGTCTATAGGATCATCGATCCTGTCTAGGTCTCATACAACCAGATCATAATGGACTCTTCCATCCAGTCAATAAGTAGTCCCTCTAATCCAATGTTAGGTCATCCCGCTCGTGTATAGGATCGATCCAAGACAACGGTCTAAAGATCTTCCATCCATTATAGTCTATCCCGGCTCGTCTATAGGGATTCATACCAAAAAAAAAAAATAGTTTGAAGTTTTATAATCCAATTTCTTCATCCCCCACCAAACAAAAATAGAAAAATGTTAGAAAAAAAAAAAAAAAAAAAAAATAAAAAAAAAAAGAAAAAAAACACAAAAAAACAAGCCACCCGTATCTATAAGTGATCAATCCACCCGTCTAATAGGATCCACCATCCATCATAGTCCCTCGTTCCGAGCCCGATTCTATGGAGAAACAAAAAACCATCCATACCAAGATATAGTTCTCATCCCATCCCGGTCTATATTATCATCCATGCCATCATACGGACCATCCACCCTCTAATAGGGACCAGCTATCCATCAATAGTCCTCGTCACAGCCATGGGCTGATAGGGACCCATCCATCCAATTATAGGTCTCATCCAGCCCGTCAATAGGGATCACCATCCATTCATAGACCATCCACTTGTCTATAGGATACCATCCATCCAGTCATAGTGGATATCAATCCATCCATCTAGTCATAGGGATCATCCAGCCTGATCTATAGGGACCATCTATCCAGTCATAGTGTCGTCGATCCACCTGTCTATAGGTAACATCCATCCATGTCATAGGTACCATCCATCCTGAGTCTATATCGGGACCATCCTATACCATTCATAGGTCACAGTCTCATCCAGTCCGGTGTCTAAGGGATTCATCCATCCAGTCATAGTCTCATCCAGCCCATTCCTATAGGTCCTCATCACCTATCATAGGTAACCAACCAGCCCGGTCAATCTGATATCAACCTCCAGTTCATGCAAAGTCTATCCACCCGGCTATAGGATCATCCACCCGTCCTATAGGATCTTCCATCCAGTGATATCTATTCCCATCTCGATCTATAGATTCATCCAGCCCCCGGTCTATTAGGATCTTCCATCTCCTGATAGGTCTCTCCCCTCTTCATAGAT
Organism: Phyllomedusa bahiana; assembly: GCA_025379985.1. Lineage (NCBI taxonomy): Eukaryota > Metazoa > Chordata > Amphibia > Anura > Hylidae > Phyllomedusa > Phyllomedusa bahiana. Next base: position 9,389 of record JAODAL010043565.1, read on the forward strand.
TCATCCTAGCCCGTATCTATAGGATCTCCATCCAGTGATGGTCTTTCCAGCTCGTTTCTATAGGGTACATCATCCATTGATCAGTTCCTCATACAGCCGTATATAGGATGCATCCAGCCCGATTCCTATAGATCTTCCATCCTAGTATAGGTCCATCCAGTCCCGTTCTAGTAGGATCATCCATCCCGTCTATAGGGATCATCCATCCAGGCATAGACTTCCACCACAGATCTATAGGACAATCCATCCAATTATAGGTCTCATCCAGCCCGGTCTATAGTGATCATCCATCCAGTCATAGGGATCATCCATCCATCTAGTTATAGGGATCATCCAGCCTGATCTATAGGGACCATTCATCCAGTCATCGTCTCGTCCATGTTCCGATCTATAGAACCAAACCACCAGTCCAAATGGACAATCAGCCTGTCTAATAGACCGACCATCCAGTCAATACGGGTCTCAATCCAAAGTCCGAGTCATAAGGATCATCCATCAATTCAAAGTCTCATCCAGCCTCTGTCTATATGGAACCAACCACCCATCATAGTTTCATTCCAGCCCTCCCTAATAGGGAATACACCATCCATCCATAGTCTCATCCAGCCCTCTATACGGATCCTCCATCCAGATCATAGGTACCATCACAGCCCCACTATATGGACCCTCATGCCATACATGAGTCGTCATCCAGCCCGGCTCGTATAGGGATTCAATCCATCCTGTCATAGTTCTAACCACCCGTCTATATGGATTCAACCATCCAGTCGATATGTACTCATCCCATCCATCCTAGTCGAACCACCCGGTCTTAATAGGACCCTCCATCCAGTTCATATCTCTCGTTCCTTCCATAGGCGATCCGAGCCGTCTATAGGGACCATCCATTCCATGTCATCAGTCTTCATCCATCCATCAGATCTATCCACCCGGACTATAGACCATCCAATCCTTCATGAGGTCTCATCCAGCCCGTACTATTAGACCCGACCATCCAGTTCCATAGTCTCCTCCAGCGCCATTCTAAATAGTAGGATCATCCACACAGTCAAAGGACCATCCATCCCCGACTATAGGATCATCCCATCCATCATATAATGGGACACATCCACCCGGGTACCTATAGGAGCATCCACCCGGTCTATAGATCATCCACCCGATCTATTCCGACATCCATCCAGTCATAGGTCTCATCCGCCCGTTCTAGTAGGGATACACCATCCAGTTAATAGGGATCAATCCGAGCCAGTCATATGGACCATCCACCGCGTCGAGAGGATCATCCAGCTCGATAGGATCCATCATACCAGTCATATGTCTCAGCCAGCACGAGTCTAAAGGATCATCCATCCATTATAGGAACATACCATCCAGTCATAATGGACCGATCCACCCGTCTATAGTGATTCAGTCCATCCCGTTCTCTAGGACCACCATCCATCATTAAGTCTCATGCCAGCAACGTCTATAGGAGTCATCCCATCATTCAATAGAGACCACACACCAGTCTATGAGCATCCATCCAGTCTAGGTCTTCATCCATCCCTCATAGGACCCAAATTCCATCCTTCAAAGTCCATCTATCTCAGTATATTCTATCCCCTCTTGTATAGATCATCCATCGCCTCTATAGGGATCATCCATCCAGTGATAGGTCTATCCCGCTTGTTCTATAGGGATCATCCATCCAGTCATAGGTCTCATCCAGCCCGTCAATTAGAATCATGCAGCCTCGTCTATAGGCGGAAATCATCCATCCAACATAGGTCTCATCCACCCCTGTCTATAGAAATTCGCATTCCGGCCTTGTCTCCTCAATCCGTCTATAGGAATCATCCATCCATCAAATACTCTCATCCAGCCCTCTAAAGTGCCATCCATCCGCGTCATATGTTCATCACCTCAGATTCGTCACGTCATTAGGATCAATCCATCCATCATAGGTCTCATCCTGCCCGGACTAAGACCCATCCATCCGGTCTAATAGGATATAAATCCACCCGTCCTGATAGGACCGAGTCCAGCTGTCTATATGTCACATCCACCCGACCTATAGACCATTCTCAGCTGGCCTCTAGCTCTCACCAAGCAGGTCTAAAGATAATACATCCGTCATAGGTCTCGATCCAATCCTCTATATGGATCATGCCATTCCAGTCATATGACTCATCCAGCTCGTCTATAATCAGCCAACCGAGTCATATGTCCATCGCAGCTCCGTCTATAGGGACATCCATCCATCATAGGACCTAAGATCCAGCCCGGTCTCATAGGATCATCATCTCATTCATAGTCTCAACCACCCGTTTCTATAGGACCATCCATTCCATCTATAGCGATCACCTATCCAGTCTATATGATCAAACCATCCATTTATAAGTATCATCCAGCCCGGGTCGTAATAGTAACCCACACCCAACCATCCAGTCATAGGGACCATCCAGCCCGGTCTATAGGGACCATCCATCGCAGTTCATAAATGTATCCTCATCCAGCCATCTATAGGGATCAACCTACCATCATAGGACCAATCCGATCCAGTTCATAATCCATCCACCCGTGATTCTATAGGGACCATCCCATCCAGTCATAGATTAAAATTGATTACAGTCTCAATCCATCCATCAAAGGACCATCCATCCAGTCAAAGGTCTCATCTATCCAGTGATAGTTCTATCCCGCTCGTTGTATAGGGATCATCCAGCCCGGTCTATAGGGATCATCCATCCATTATGATTCATGATCCCACTCGTTCTAATAAGGGACAACCACCTTATAGGGGCATCCACCGTTTAGGGTTTTACCCTTAAAGGGTTTTTCCCCGGGGCAAACCCCCATGGCCCTCCACCGTCAAGGGCCCTCCACCGTATTTCCCCCCGGTTTAAGGGCCTCCACCTCGGGTTTTCCGTATGGGATCCCCGGGGCTTTTGGGTATCCACCCGTCATAGGCCCCCCCAGCCCCTCTATAACTCCGCCCCCTTTGGGAAAACCCCCTTGGTCTCCCCCGTTTTTTCCCCCCCCTTAGGGTTTCCACCGTTAAGGTCCCCCGTCTAGGCCCTCCACCCCTTTTAGGGGCATCTCCATAAAGGTTTATCCACCCGTCATAGGGATATCCCCTTAAAACCCCTTTGGGGGGCCCCCCAAGGGACCCCCGTCTAAGGGACCACCCCGGGAAAGGACATCCCCGTTAACCCCTCAGGGTACCTCCCAAAAAGGTTATCCACCGTCATGGGCCCTCCACCCGGTATAGGGTTTTCCCCCGCATGGGCTCATCCAGCCCGGTTTTGGGATCCCCCCACATAAGGGCATTCCCGTCCCAATAGGGATACCCCGTCTGGTTTATCCCCCTCCCAAAAACCGTCCTTTTGGTTCCCCGGGAAGGGGGCATCCCCACCCCGGGCCCCCTTTTGGATCATCCATCCAGTCATTGGGTCCATCCACGTCATAGGGACCCCTCCACGGTCTCCCCCAAATATCCCCGGTCATAGGTTTCCCAGCCCCCGGGGGAAAAACCCCCTTTTTTCCCCCTTTAGGGGGTCATCCCCGATGGGTTTCCCCCGGTTTTGGGGGCACCCCCGTTTAAGGTTACCCCTTATGGGGCATCCCCGTTAGCATCCACCGGGGGATAGGGATCACCCCCCAAAAAGGTTTTTCCCCCGTATAGGGCTCCCCCCGCTATAGGGTTATCCCCAAGGGGGTTAGGGGGTCCCCAAAAACCGTCATAGGCCCCTTCCGCGGCTTTTTTATAGGGGCCCCCCCCGCATAGGGGCCCCCCCCTTTTAAAGGTTTATCCACCGGGCTAAGGTTTTTTCCCCCCCCATAGGGGCCCTCCACCCGGGGTTTGGGACCCCCACAAATCCCATTTTGGGTATTTTTCTTTTAAACATTTCCCCAAACCGATAGGGACATCCACATAGGGAAAACCCCGGTTTGGCCACACCTTTGGGATCCCTCTATAGGGCATCCCCTCGGGGCTCCCCCGGTTTTTCCCCCCCTTTTTTGGGGGATCACCCCAAGGGGGGCATTTCCCCCCAAAAACCCCCCTTCCCTTTAGGTTTACCCTCATAGGGAAAAAAGGGGGGAACCCCTTTTTTTGGGCCATCCCCTTTTAAAACCCTTTAAACAACCCCCTTTTTGGGGGGAAAAACCCTTTTTGGGGGGGCCCTCATTTGGTCACCCCAAAAAACCCCCTTTTTTGGGACCCCTCCATTTCATTCCCTTTTCCCCCTCAAGGGGTCAATTTTTCTTCTACCCTTTTGGGGCCCCTAAAATACCCCTGGGGATTATCCCCAACAAATTTTTCCCCCCGGCAAGGTTTATCCCCCGTCAAGGCTCATCCAGCAATTTCCCCAAAAGGGCATCATCCTCATAGGGGCCACCGTTTAAACCCCCATTAAAGGAACCCCCTTTTTGGCCCCCACCCCCCCTGGGATCCCCCAGTATAGGGCCCTCCCCCCCTTTTTGGGAAAATCCATCCCGTTTTAAAGGGCCCCCACCGGGTTTTTTCCCCCCCCACTTTGGGGTTTTTCCCCCCCGGGGGGATTCATTTTTCTTTTATTCCCCTTTGGGGGTAAAACCTCATTTCACCACCCCTTTTGGGGCCCATCCAGTATGGCCATCCACCTTAGGGGGACCTCCAGTCTGGGCCCTCCATCCCGGTTTACCCCCGGCAAGGGGCCCCCCTCTAAGGGTTTACCGTTGGGGGATAGGTTTCCCCCTCCCCCTTTGGATCCACCCGGTATGGGAAAACCATCCCGGGGCCCCCCATCCATAAACCTCCCCGGGTTCCCCCTTTATTTTCCCACCGTCAAAAGGCCCCCTCCATTAAAAGGCCTCCAGCCCTCAAGGGTCCAACCATTTAAGGGGCAACCCCCCCGGCCTTTCCCCCCATAGGGGCCCCCAAAGGTCAAACCCCCCCATTTTTTAAAACCCCCCTTAACCCCCCCGGGTCAAACCCTCAAAGCCAAAGGGGTTCCCTGGGGCATGGGGCCCCAAATTAACCCTCCCCCTAAATTTTTCCTTTTTAACCCCTCCACCTCTTTAAAAACCCCCGTCTTTTGGGGTTTTTCCCCCCCTCATAGGGTCATCCACCGTCATAGTTTCCCCCCGTCTAAAGGGAACCCCCAAAATTCCCCCCCCCGGGGCCATCCCTCAAGGGATTTCCCCTCCCCGGGAAAACCCTCATGGGATATCCATCCAGTCTAGGTATCCACCCCTTAAGGGTTTCCTCCATAAATTTCCAAGCCCTTTTATAAATCCATCCACCCCAAAACCACCGTCATAGGTCACCACCCCCAAAGGCATCCACCGAAAAAGGGTATCCCCCGTTTAGGGTTTTAAATTTTATTTTCCCCCTTTGGATCTCCCCTTTTGGACCCCCCCAAAAATCCCCCCGTAAGGGGCCCCCTTTTAGGCCCTCCCCCGTCAAGGTCATCCCCCGGCTTAGGCATCCCCCCAGTCAAGGCCATCCTCCGTCCCAAAACTCCTCCCAAAACCCCCCAGTCATAGGGGCATCCCCTATTGGCCCCCCCGGGTTTTAGGGACATCCATCCATCATAGGGTATACCTCGGGGAAACCCCCTCAAAAACATCCCCCGTCATAGGTCTCCACCGTCCATGGGCACCATCCGGAAATAACCCAAAACCCCTCCAAAAAACCCCCCTCCCCAAAAAACCCTTTAATTTTCCCCCCCCTTTTGGGGGAACCATCCCCGTTTGGGGCCCTCCGGGTTTTTCCACCTTTTTAAAAGGGGCCCTCCACCCGGGGCAACCCTCCCTTAGGGGCCCCCCTTTTTTTTTAAGGGCCACCCCAAAGGGGTTTCCCCTTTTAGGGACATCCCCCCCATAGGGGAAACCCCTCCCGGGAAAAACCCCCTTTTAGGCCCTCCACCTTTGGGCATCCACCCCCTTAGGGTTTTCGCAATCCACAGGGGGGATCCCCCAAAATTTTCCCCCGGCATAGGGTAAAACCAAAATAGGCATCCACCCGTCTTGCCCGTCAGGATTATTTTCCACCCAAAAACCTCCATCCATCATAGCCCTCATTTTTAGGAAAACCCCCGGTCCTTTTAAACCCCCCTTTTTTAAAAAACCCTCCAAATTCCCCCTCCGCCGGCTTTGGGTATCCCCCCAAAAGGGCCCCCCCCCGGGCTATAGGGCCCAAACCAGAAGGGATGGCCCCTCAAAGGGTTTATCCCCAGGTTCATAGGTATCCACCTCTAAGGATCCCCCGTAAGGGCCCTCCATCCCCAAAAGGTTATCCACCTTTTAAAGGGATTCCACCGTATAGGAAAACCCCCGGGTTTTGGGTACCCCCGTTTAAGGACATCCAGGGTTTGGGGAAACCCAAATAGGTATCCACCGGCTTGGGGGCCCCTTTTTCCCCCCCCAAAGGAAAAAAAGGGCCCCCCCGCATAGGGCATCCACCCATTTAAGGGAACCACCCATAGGGGTCATCCACCGTTTTAACCCCCCCCCCCCCCCCCCCCCCCCCCCCCCCCCCCCCCCCCCCCCCCCCCCCCCCCCCCCCCCACCCCCCCCCCCCCCCCCCCCCCCCCGGTATTCCATCCATCCAGTCATAGGTCTCATCCAGCCCGGTCTATAGGGACCATCTTTCCAGTCATAGTTCTCATCCAGCCCAGTCTATAGGGATCATCCATCCAGTCATAGGGACCATCCATCCCCGACTATAGGGATCATCCATCCAGTCATAGGGACCATCCAGCCCGGTCTATAGGGATCATCCAGCCCGGTCTATAGGGATCATCCATCCAGTCATAGGGACCATCCAGCCCGGTCTATAGGGATCATCCATCCAGTCATAGGGATCATCCATCCATCTAGTCATAGGGATCATCCAGCCTGATCTATAGGGACCATCTATCCAGTCATTGGTATCGTCCACCCGGTCTATAGGGACCATCCATCCAGTCATAGGGATCATCCAGCCTGATCTATAGGGACCATCTATCCAGTCATTGGTATCGTCCACCCGGTCTATAGGGACCATCCATCCAGTCATAGGTCTCATCCATCCAGTCATAGGGATCATCCATCCAGTCATAGGGATCATCCATCCAGTCATAGGTCTCATCCAGCCCGGTCTATAGGGATCATCCATCCATTCATAGGTCTCATCCAGCCCAGTCTATAGGGATCATCCATCCATTCATAGGGACCATCCAGCCCAGTCTATAGGGATCATCCATCCAGTCATAGGTCTCATCCAGCCCAGTCTATAGGGACCATCTAGCCCGGTCTATAGGGATCATCCATCCAGTCATAGGTCTCATCCAGCCCGGTCTATAGGGATCATCCATCCAGTCATAGGTCTATCCATCCCGGTCTATAGGGACCATCCAGCCCGGTCTATAGGGATCATCCATCCAGTGATAGGTCTCATCCATCCAGTCATAGGAACCATCCATCCAGTGATAGGTCTATCCCGCTCGTTCTATAGGGATCATCCAGCCCGGTCTATAGGGATCATCCATCCAGTGATAGGTCTATCCCGCTCGTTCTATATGGATCATCCATCCAGTCATAGGTCTCATCCAGCCCGTTCTATAGGGATCATCTAGCCCGGTCTATAGGGATCATCCATCCAGTCATAGGGACCATCCATCCCGGCATAGGTATCCTCAGTATAGGATCATCCACCGGTCTATGGGTCACCATCCAGTCATAGGTCTCATCCAGCCCGATCTATAGGACATCACCATATGTCTCATCAGCCCGTCTAAGGATCATCATCAGTCATAGGGACCATCGCCGTCATAGGATATCCATCCAGTCATAGGGATCATCCATCCATCTAGTCATAGGGATCATCCAGCCTGATCTATGGCCATCTATCCAGTATTGGTATGTCCACCCGTCTATAGGGACCATCCATCCAGTCTAGGACCATCCAGCCTGGTCTTAGGGACCATCCTCCAGTATAGTCTCATCCAGCCGGTCTATAGGGATCATACATCCATTAGGTCTATCCAGCCCGTCTTATGGAATCCTCAGTCATAGGACCATCCAGCCGATCTATGGGTTATCATCCGAAAGGTCTCTCCAGCCTGGTCTATAGAGACCATCCACCGTCAGGTCTCATCCGCCGGTCATGGACTCCATCCAGTCATGGTCTCATCCAGTCGGTTATAAGGATCATCCATCCAGTCTAGTCTATCCATCAGTCATAGGGACTTCCCAGCCGTCTATGGGTTCATCCCATGCCCAGCCCGCTAAGGTCTCATCCAGTCATAGGTCTATCCAGCCATCTATGGGATATCATCAGTCATAGGGACCACAGCCCGACTATATGGATCCATCCGTTAGTCCATCAGCCCGGTCTATAGGTACCATCCTTCTAGTCATGGTCTATCCAGCCCGGTCTATAGGGATCATCTAGCCCGGTCTATAGGATACATCCATTAGGTCTATCAGCACGGTTATGGGATCATCCTCCAGTCATAGAACACCAGACCCGACTTGGGATCATCCATCGGTCTAAGGATCATCCATCTAGTTATAGGTCTCATCACCGGACTATGGGACATCCATCCAGTATAGGTTATCCAGCCGGTCTAGGTCTCATCCAGCCGTCTATGGGATATCCATCTCATATGTCCTCAGCCGGTCTATAGGACCTCCATCGTCTAGGTCTCATCCGTCGGTCTAAGGGATCTCCATCCAGTCATAGGTCATCCATCGTCTTGGGATCATCCATCAGTCTAGGGACCATCAGCCGGTGGGGACCACAATCCAGTCATAGGTATATCCCCGGTCCTAGGATCATCCACCAGTCATAGGATCATCCATCCAGTCATAGTTCACACCGTCTATAGGGATCATCATCCGTCTAGGTATCCAGCCGGTCTAAGGATATCCATCCAGTCATAGGTCTTATCCGCCCGTTATAGGGATCATCCATGCATCATGTCATCCCCAGTCTTAGGACCACCATCCGTCTATGGACCATGCAGCCGGTCTATAGGGATCATCCATCCAGTATAGTCTACCGCCCGGTCTATGGGACCTCCATCAGTCATGGCCACCAGCCGTCTATAGGACCTCTTTCCAGTATGTTCTCATCAGCCAGTCTATAGGGTATCATCCAGTCTAGGGACCTCCATCCCGACTTAGGGATCATCCACATCATAGTTCTATCCACCCAGTCTTAGGGATATCCATCCAGTCAAGGTTATCCAGCCGGTCATAGGATCACCATCGTCATGGATCATCCATCCAGTCATAGGGACCATCCAGCCCGGTCTATAGGGATCATCCAGCCCGGTCTATAGGGATCATCCACGTCTTAGGCATCCACCAGTCAGGTCATCCAGCCCGTCTATAGGGATCACTCCTTCTAGGCTCATCCACCTTATAGGGATCACCACCTTCTAGGGACCATCCAGCCCAGTCTTAGGGATATCCATCCGTCATGTCTCATCAGCCGTCTATAGGGACTCTGCCCGGTCTTAGGGATCATCATCCATCATAGGTCTCATCCATCCAGTCATAGGGACCAACCATCCAGTCAAAGGTCTCATCTAACCAGTGTAAGGTCTCTCCCCCTCGGTGTATAGGTCATCACCGGTCTATGGGATCATCATCCAGTGAGGTCTCCGTGTTCTTGGGTCATCTCTAGTCATAGTCATCAGCCCGTTCTATAGGGATCATCAGCCGGTTATAGGATCACCATCCAGCATAGTCTCATCCAGCCCGATTAGGGACATCACCAATTTAGGTCCATCCAGCCGTCTATAGGACATCATCAGTCATAGGACACGCCCGGTCTTAGGACCATCTTCCATCATAGGTCTCGTCGCCTGGTCTATAGGACCATCCATCCAATTAGTCTCATCCAGCCGGTCTTGGATATCCACCAGCATGGGACTCCAGCTTGGTTATAGGGACATCCATCAGCTAGGGATATCACTTATCTAGGATCTCCAGCTGATCTATAGGGCCATCATCATCATAGGTCATCCGCTGTTATAGGACACCATCCAGTATAGGGACCACAGCCGATCTATAGGGACCATCCATCCATATAGTCTATCCAGTCCGGTTATAGGGTCATCCATCCAGTCATAGTCTCATCGCCATCTAAGGTCTCATCATCCGTCATAGGGAATCCCCGGTATAGATCATCATCCTCATGGTCTATCCACGGTTATAGGATACCAGCGGTTATAGGGACTTCATCCAGGTAGGTCTATCCCGCTCGTTTATAGGGATTCCACCCGGCATGGGATTCCATCCAGGATAGGTCTATCCCGCTCTTCTTGGATATCAGCCCGGTCTATAGGGATCTTCCATCCAGTGATAGGTCTTTCCTGCTCGTTCTATAGGGATCATCCATCCAGTGATAGGTCTCATCCAGCCCGTTCTATAGGGATCATCCAGCCCGGTCTATAGGGATCTTCCATCCAGTGATAGGTCTCATCGCCGTTCTATGGATCATCAGCCGTCTATAGGGATATCCATCCGTCATAGTTCTCAGCCCGTCTTGGGACAATCCTCCAATTGGTCTCATCAGCCCGGTCTAATGATCATCATCAGTCATGGATCATCCATCCATCTAGTTATAGGGACATCCAGCTGACTTAGGCCTCTATCAGTCTAGGTCTGTCCAGCCCGACTTAGGGACAACCTCCAGTCATAGGGACCATCCCTGGTCTAAGGGACCGCCATCCAGTCATCGTCTCACAGTCCGGTCTATAAGTCTCCATCATTCTAGGTCTCTCCAGCCCGGTCTTAGGACCATCCACCAGTCATAGTTTCACCGCCGGTCTATGGGATCTCCATCCAGTCATAGCTCATCCAGCCGTCTTAGATCATCCATCAGTCATAGGGACCATCCACCCCGACTATAGGACATCCATCCGTCATAGGTCTCATCCAGCCGGTCTTAGGGATCATCCATCCAGTCATAGGTCTATCAGCCTCTATAGGATCATCCATCCAGTCAGGTCTCATCATCATCATAGGTCTATCAGCCGTCTAGGGACCTCCATCATCTTTCCACTCCAATAGGTCATCCCCGTCTATAGGACATCACGTCATGTTCCATCATCAGTATGGTCATCCAGCCGGTCTAGGACCATCCTCCAGTCATAGGTCTCATCACCCGTCTATAGGGACCCCATCCTCATAGTTTCATCCAGCCAGTTTAGGACACCACCTCAAACCACCCCCCCAATCACACACAATACATCACCTTTACATCACCATTCACACGCTTATACACCCCCCCCACCTATTCCCCCCCCCCCCCCCCCCCCCCCCCCCCCCCCCCCCCCCTTTAACCCCAAAACCACCACTTTGGGGCCGGGGGCCCCCCCAAGGTTTGGGTTTGGGCTCCATCCATCATAGGCCATCCGCGTCTATAGGACACCATCCAGTTGGTCATCCCCGTCTATAGGGACACACCGTCAAGGTCCATCCAGCCCGTTATAGGATCACCACCGTTATGGGACATCCATCCAGATAGGTCTATCCCCGTTTTGGGCATTCACAGTCATGTCTCATCCAGCCCGTCTATAGGAATCATCCGCAAGGTCTATCCATCGTCATAGGGACATCATCATCAAGGTCTCATCCGGTATAGGACATCCGCCCCGGTCTATGGTATATCCAGAGGTCTATAGGACCACCAGCGGTCTTAGGTTATCCAGCCCGGTCTATAGGTCCATCCTCCTAGTTCATAGCCGTCTATAACAGCCCGGTCTATAGGGATCATCCATCCAGTCATAGGTCTCATCCAGTCCGGTCTATAGGGATCATCCATCCAGTCTATAGGGATCATCCATCCAGTCATAGGTCTCATCCAGCCCGGTCTATAGGGATCATCCATCCAGTCATAGGTCTCATCCAGCCCGGTCTATAGGGATCATCCATCCAGTCATAGGTCTCATCCAGCCCGGTCTATAGGGACCATCCATCCAGTCTATAGGGATCATCCATCCAGTCTATAGGGACCATCCATCCAGTCATAGGTCTCATCCAGCCCGGTCTATAGGGATCATCCATCCAGTCATAGGGACCATCCAGCCCGGTCTATAGGGATCATCCATCCAGTCATAGGTCTCATCCAGCCCGGTCTATAGGGATCATCCATCCAGTCATAGGGACCATCCATCCAGTCATAGGTCCTAATACCGCCCGGTCTATAGGCATCCATCCAGTATAGGTCCATCCTTCCGTCTAGGGAACCATCCGTCATAGTCTCACATCCAGCACGTCTATATAGGGACCATCCATCCAGTCATAGGTCTATCCAGCCCGGTCTATAGGGATCATCAATCCAGTCATAGGGCCATCCACCCCGTCTATAGGTCTCTAAGCCGTCTATAGGGATCATCCACCATCATAGGTCATCCACCGGTTAGGTCTCATCCAGCCCGGTCTATAGGTCTCATCCATCCAGTCATATGTCTCATCCAGCCCGGTCTATAGGGATCATCCATCCAGTCATAGGTCTCATCCAGCCCGGTCTATAGGGATCATCCATCCAGTCATAGGTCTCATCCAGCCCAGTCTATTGGTCTCATCCATCCAGTCATAGTTCTCATCCAGCCCGGTCTATAGGGATAATCCATCCAGTCATAGGGATCATCCATCCAGTCATAGGTCTCATCCAGCCCAGTCTATAGGGATCATCCATCCATTCATAGGTCTCATCCAGCCCAGTCTATAGGGACCATCCATCCAGTCATAGGGACCATCCATCCAGTCAAAGGTCTCATCCACCGTCTTAGGGATCATCCATCCAGTCATAGGACCATCCAGCCGGTCTTAGGTGTCATCCAGCCCAGTCTATAGGGACCATCCATCCAGTCATAGGGATCATCCATCCAGTCATAGGGACCATCCATCCAGTCATAGGGACCATCCATCCAGTCATAGGGATCATCCATCCAGTCATAGGTCTCATCCAGCCCGGTCTATAGGTCTCATCCATCCAGTCATAGGTCTCATCCAGCCCAGTCTATAGGGATCATCCATCCAGTCATAGGGACCATCCATCCCCGACTATAGGGATCATCCATCCAGTCATAGGGACCATCCAGCCCGGTCTATAGGGATCATCCAGCCCGGTCTATAGGGATCATCCAGCCCGGTCTATAGGGACCATCCATCCAGTCATAGGTCTCATCCAGCCCGGTCTATAGGGATCATCCATCCAGTCATAGGGATCATCCATCCAGTCATAGGTCTCATCCAGCCCGGTCTATAGGGATCATCCATCCAGTCATAGGTCTCATCCAGCCCAGTCTATAGGGATCATCCATCCATTCATAGGGACCATCCAGCCCAGTCTATAGGGACCATCCAGCCCGGTCTATAGGGATCATCCATCCAGTCATAGGTCTCATCCATCCCGGTCTATAGGGACCATCCAGCCCGGTCTATAGGGATCATCCATCCAGTGATAGGTCTCATCCATCCAGTCATAGGAACCATCCATCCAGTGATAGGTCTATCCCGCTCGTTCTATAGGGATCATCCAGCCCGGTCTATAGGGATCATCCATCCAGTCATAGGGACCATCCATCCCCGACTATAGGGATCATCCATCCAGTCATAGGGATCATCCAGCCCGGTCTATAGGGATCATCCATCCAGTCATAGGTCTCATCCAGCCCGATCTATAGGGACCATCCATCCAATTATAGGTCTCATCCAGCCCGGTCTATAGGGATCATCCATCCAGTCATAGGGACCATCCAGCCCGGTCTATAGGGATCATCCATCCAGTCATAGGGATCATCCATCCATCTAGTCATAGGGATCATCCAGCCTGATCTATAGGGACCATCTATCCAGTCATTGGTATCGTCCACCCGGTCTATAGGGACCATCCATCCAGTCATAGGGATCATCCAGCCTGATCTATAGGGACCATCTATCCAGTCATTGGTATCGTCCACCCGGTCTATAGGGACCATCCATCCAGTCATAGGGACCATCCAGCCTGGTCTATAGGGACCATCCATCCAGTCATAGGTCTCATCCAGCCCGGTCTATAGGGACCATCCATCCAGTCATAGGTCTCATCCAGCCCGGTCTATAGGGATCATCCATCCAGTCATAGGTCTATCCAGCCCGGTCTATAGGGATCATCCATCCAGTCATAGGTCTCATCCAGCCCGGTCTATAGGGATCATCCATCCAGTCATAGGTCTATCCAGCCCAGTCTATAGGGATCATCCATCCAGTCATAGGGACCATCCAGCCCGGTCTATAGGGATCATCCATCCAGTCATAGGTCTCATCCAGCCCGGTCTATAGGGACCATCCATCCAGTCATAGGTCTCATCCAGCCCGGTCTATAGGGACCATCCATCCAGTCATAGGTCTCATCCAGTCCGGTCTATAAGGATCATCCATCCAGTCATAGGTCTCATCCATCCAGTCATAGGTCTCATCCATCCAGTCATAGGGACCATCCAGCCCGGTCTATAGGGACCATCCATCCAGTCATAGGGACCATCCAGCCCCGACTATATGGATCATCCATCCAGTCATAGGGACCATCCAGCCCCAACTATATGGATCATCCATCCAGTCATAGGGACCATCCATCCAGTCATAGGTCTCATCCAGCCCGGTCTATAGGGATCATCCATCCAGTCATAGGTCTATCCAGCCCGGTCTATAGGGATCATCCAGCCCGGTCTATAGGGATCATCCATCCAGTCATAGGTCTATCCAGCCCGGTCTATAGGGATCATCCATCCAGTCATAGGTCTATCCAGCCCGGTCTATAGGGATCATCCATCCAGTCATAGGGACCATCCATCCAGTCATAGGTCTCATCCAGCCCGGTCTATAGGGATCATCCATCCAGTCATAGGTCTCATCCAGCCCGGTCTATAGGGATCATCCATCCAGTCATAGGGATCATCCATCCAGTCATAGGTCTCATCCATCCAGTCATAGGGACCATCCATCCAGTCAAAGGTCTCATCTATCCAGTGATAGGTCTATCCCGCTCGTTGTATAGGGATCATCCAGCCCGGTCTATAGGGATCATCCATCCAGTGATAGGTCTATCCCGCTCGTTCTATAGGGATCATCCATCCAGTCATAGGGACCATCCAGCCCGGTCTATAGGGATCATCCATCCAGTTGTAGGTCTATCCAGCCCGGTCTATAGGGATCATCCATCCAGTCATAGGGACAATCCAGCCCCGACTATAGGTCTCATCCAGCCCGGTCTATAGGGATCATCCATCCAGTCATAGGTCTGATCCAGCCCGGTCTATAGGTCTCATCCAGCCCGGTCTATAGATCTCATTCATCCAGTCATATGTCTCATCCAGCCCGGTCTATAGGGATCATCCATCCAGTCATAGGTCTCATCCAGCCCGGTCTATAGGGATCATCCATCCAGTCATAGGTCTCATCCAGCCCAGTCTATAGGTCTCATCCATCCAGTCATAGGTCTCATCCAGCCCGGTCTATAGGGATCATCCATCCAGTCATAGGTCTCATCCAGCCCGGTCTATAGGTCTCATCCAGCCCGGTCTATAGGGATCATCCATCCAGTCATAGGTCTCATCCAGCCCGGTCTATAGGGATCATCCATCCAGTCATAGGGACCATCCATCCAGTCTATAGGGATCATCCATCCAGTCATAGGTCTCATCCAGCCCGGTCTATAGGGATCATCCATCCAGTCATAGGTCTCATCCAGCCCAGTCTATAGAGACCATCCATCCAGTCATAGGGACCATCCAGCCCGGTCTATAGGTCTCATCCAGCCCAGTCTATAGAGACCATCCATCCAGTCATAGGGATCATCCATACAGTCATAGGTCTCATCCATCCAGTCATAGGGACCATCCAGCCCGGTCTATAGGGATCATCCATCCAGTCATAGGTCTCATCCAGCCCGGTCTATAGGTCTCATCCATCCAGTCATAGGTCTCATCCAGCCCAGTCTATAGGGATCATCCATCCAGTCATAGGGACCATCCATCCCCGACGATAGGGATCATCCATCCAGTCATAGGGACCATCCAGCCCGATCTATAGGGACTATCCAGCCCGGTCTATAGGGATCATCCAGCCCGGTCTATAGGGACCATCCATCCAGTCATAGGTCTCATCCAGCCCGGTCTATAGGGATAATCCATCCAGTCATAGGGATCATCCAGCCCAGTCTATAGGGATCATCCATCCATTCATAGGGACCATCCAGCCCAGTCTATAGGGACCATCCAGCCCGGTCTATAGGGATCATCCATCCAGTCATAGGTCTCATCCATCCCGGTCTATAGGGACCATCCAGCCCGGTCTATAGGGATCATCCATCCAGTGATAGGTCTCATCCATCCAGTCATTGGAACCATCCATCCAGTGATAGGTCTATCCCGCTCGTTCTATAGGGATCATCCAGCCCGGTCTATAGGGATCATCCATCCAGTCATAGGGACCATCCATCCCCGACTATAGGGATCATCCATCCAGTCATAGGGATCATCCAGCCCGGTCTATAGGGATCATCCATCCAGTCATAGGTCTCATCCAGCCCGATCTATAGGGACCATCCATCCAATTATAGGTCTCATCCAGCCCGTTCTATAGGGATCATCCATCCAGTCATAGGTCTCATCCAGCCCGATCTATAGGGACCATCCATCCAATTATAGGTCTCATCCAGCCCGTTCTATAGGGATCATCCATCCAGTCATAGGTCTCATCCAGCCTGGTCTATAGGGACCATCCATCCAATTATAGGTCTCATCCAGCCCGGTCTATAGGGATCATCCATCCAGTCATAGGGACCATCCAGCCCGGTCTATAGGGATCATCCATCCAGTCATAGGGATCATCCATCCATCTAGTCATAGGGATCATCCAGCCTGATCTATAGGGACCATCTATCCAGTCATAGGTCTCGTCCAGCCTGGTCTATAGGGACCATCCATCCAGTCATAGGGACCATCCAGCCTGATCTATAGGGACCATCCATCCAGTCATAGGTCTCATCCAGCCCGGTCTATAGGGATCATCCATCCAGTCATAGGTCTCATCCAGCCCGGTCTATAGGGATCATCCATCCAGTCATAGGTCTATCCAGCCCGGTCTATAGGGATCATCCATCCAGTCATAGGTCTCATCCAGCCCAGTCTATAGGGATCATCCATCCAGTCATAGGGACCATCCAGCCCGATCTATAGGGATTATCCATCCAGTCATAGGTCTCATCCAGTCCGGTCTATAAAGATCATCCATCCAGTCATAGGTCTCATCCAGTCCGGTCTATCGGGATCATCCATCCAGTCATAGGGACCATCCAGTCCGGTCTATAGGGATCATCCATCCAGTCATAGGGATCATCCATCCAGTCATAGGGACCATTCAGCCCGGTCTATCGGGATCATCCATCCAGTCATAGGTCTATCCAGCCCGGTCTATAGGTCTCATCCATCCAGTTATATGTCTCATCCAGCCCGGTCTATAGGGATCATCCATCCAGTCATAGGGATCATCCATCCAGTCATAGGTGTCATCCAGCCTGGTCTATAAGGATCATACATCCAGTAATTGGTCTCATCCAGCCCGGTCTATAGGGATCATCCATCCAGTCATAGGTCTCATCCAGCCCGGTCTATAGGGATCATCCATCCATTCATAGGGATCATCCATCCAGTCTATAGGGACAATCCATCCAGTCATTTTTCTCATCCATCCAGTCATAGGAATCATCCATCCAGTCATAGGGATCATCCATCCAGTCTATAGGTCTCATCCATCCAGTTATATGTCTCATCCAGCCCGGTCTATAGGGATCATCCTCATCATGGTCACCATCATCATGGTGTCATCAGCCTGGTCATAGATCATAACCTATTGGCCATCCGCCCGTCTAAGGGATAACATCCATCATAGTCTATCAGCCGGTCTTAGGACCATCTTTCCAGTCATAGTTCTCATCCAGCCCATTCTATAGGGTCATCATCCAGTCTAGGACCTCCACCTCTATGGACACCAGCCCGGTATAGGTCATCCACCTCTATACGGACATCCATCCAGTCATAGTCATCCGCACGTCTATAGGGTCATCCATCATTCTAGGGCCAAACCAGCCAGTCAAAGGTCCCACCATTCATAGGGACCATCAGCCCGTCTAAGGGACATCTCCATCATAGGGTTTATCAGCCAGTCATAGGCCACTAGCCTCTAAGGGATCATCCATCCAGTCATGGCTCACATCAGTCATGGGACATCCACATCAAAGGTCTCATTATCCAGTATAGGTCATCCGCCGTTGATGGATCATCCAGCCCGGTCTATAGGGATCATCCATCCAGTGATAGGTCTATACCGCTCGTTCTATAGGGATACTCCATCCAGTCACAGGTCTCATCCAGCCAGGTCTATAGGAATCATCCAGCCCGGTCGATAGGGATCACCCATCCATCATGGTCCATCAGCCCGATCTAGGGACCATCCACCAATTATAGTCTCTCTCCCGTCTTAGGACATCCATCCAGTTAGGGCCATCAGCCGTCTATAGGAATCCATCCGTATGGTATCATCATCTATCATAGGATCATCCAGCCTGTCTATAGGCCTCTATCAGCTAGGTCTCGTCCAGCGGTCTTAGGGCAAATCCGTCTAGGACCATCCACCTGATCTATAGGGCCATCCATCAGTCATAGGTACATCCAGTCGGTCATAAGGATTACCACAGTCATAGGGCTCATCCAGACGTCTATAGGTCATCCATCCAGTCATAGGGACACCATCCATCATAGGGACCATTCAGCCGTCTATAGGGATCATCAGCCCGGTCTTGGATCATCCTCCATTCATGGTCTCACCAGCCCATCTATAGGATCTCATCAGTCAAGGGACCATCCAGCCCGGCTATAGGATCTCCCCAGTCATAGGTCTTCTCCTCATAGGAAACCATCATCAAAGGTCTCATCTACAGTGATAGTCTATCCCGCTCGTTCTAGGGATCTCCAGCGTCTTAGGATCTTCCATCATGAAGGTCTATCCCGCCGTTCTTAGGGACTTCCACCAGTGATAGGTCACCGCACGTTAAGGAATCATCCATCTAGTCTATCAGCACGTCTATGGGGTATCCTTCTAGTCGTAGCTTCCAGCCGGTCATAGGATCATCCATCAGTCAAGGTCTATCACCGTCTATGGACCGCATCCAGTC
Source organism: Phyllomedusa bahiana (assembly GCA_025379985.1). Classification (NCBI taxonomy): domain Eukaryota; kingdom Metazoa; phylum Chordata; class Amphibia; order Anura; family Hylidae; genus Phyllomedusa; species Phyllomedusa bahiana. Next base: position 28,566 of record JAODAL010043565.1, read on the forward strand.
ATAGTTTCTCACCAGCCCGTCTATAGGGTCATCCATCCATCAAGGACCATCACCCGACTATAGGGATCATCCACAGTCATAGGACATCCACCGTTCTTAGGGATCATCAGCCCGGTCTATGGTCATCATCCAGTCATAGTCTACCAGCCGGCTAATGGACATCCATCCATCTGGTTCATCCAGCCTGTATGGACCTCCATCCAGTTAAGGATCATCATCCATCAGGGCCATCCACCTCATAGGTAATCCCCCATCTTAGGGCCACACACTTGGTTCATCCGCACTCTATAGGTCCCATCCAGTTATAGGACATCATCAGTATGGTTATCCAGCCTGGCTATGGGGACCACCACCAGTCAATTTTCCCAGCTGGTCTTTGGACATCACCAGTATGTCTCATCCAGCCCGTTCTATAGGCCATCCATCCGTCTAGTCTCTCCAGCCCGGGTTTTAGGGATCATCTCCCTATGGGACACCATCACATAGGACATCCAGCCGTCTTAGGATCTCCACCCGTTATAGGCCATCCATCCGTCATAGGTCTCATCAGCACGTCTATAGGATCATCTCCATTCATGGGTTTTCCGCCAGTCTATGGATCATCCATCCATCATAGGACCATCCAGCCATTATAGGGTCATCCATCCAGATAGGTCTCATCCATCCAGTCATAGGGACATCCATCCGTAAGGACCACCATCAGTAAAGGTCTCATCTATCCAGTGATAGTTCTATCCCGCTCGTTGTATAGGGATCATCCAGCCCGGTCTATAGGGATCATCCATCCAGTGATAGGTCTATCCCTGTTCATAGGGATATCCACATCATAGCTCATCCGCCGTCTAAGGAATTCCACCCTCTATTCATCCATCAGCATACCATCCAGCCCGATCTATAGGGACCATCCATCCATTTAGTCCATCCAGCCCGGTCTTGGGACATCCACCACTATAGGGACCTCCACCGTCTATAGGGACACATCCAGTCAGGGATCTCATCATCTAGTATAGGGTCATCAGCTGATCTATAGGGACCATCTATCATTAGTCCGTCAGCTGCTTATAGGGACATCCATCCATCTAGGACATAGCCGATTATAGGACCATCCTCCAGTCATAGGGTTTATCCATCCTCTTAAGGATCACACCGTCATAGTGTCTCCGCCGGTTATAGGGATCATCCTCAGGGGGGGGGGGGGGGGGGGGGGGGGGGGGGGGGGGGGGGGGGGGGGCGGGGGGGGGGGGGGGGGGGGGGGGGGGGGGGGGGGGGGGGGGGGGGGGGGGGGGGGGGGCGGGGGGGGGGGGGGGGGGGGCGGGGGTGGGGGGGGGGGGGGGGGGGGGGGGGGGGGGGGGGGGGGGGGGGGGGGGGGGGGGGGGGGGGGGGGGGGGGGGGGGGGGGGGGGGGGGGGGGGGGAGGGGGGAGAAAACAAAAAAAAAAAAAAAAAAAAAAAAAAAAAAAAAAAAAAAAAAAAAAAAAAAAAAAAAAAAAAAAAAAAAAATAAAAAAAAAAAAAAAAAAAAAAAAAAAAAAAAAAAAAAAAAAAAAAAAAAAAAAAAAAAAAAAAAAAAAAAAAAAAAAAAAAAAAAAAAAAAAAAAAAAAAAAAAAAAAAAAAAAAAAAAAAAAAAAAAAAAAAAAAAAAAAAAAAAAAAAAAAAAAAAACAAACAAAAAAAAAAATTTAAAAAAAAAAAAAAAAATTAAAAAACACAAAAAAAAAAAAAAAAAAAAAAAAAAACAAACAAAAAAAAAAAAAAAAACAAACAAAAAAAAAAAAAAAAAAAAAAAAAAAAAAAAAAAAAAAAAAAAAAAAAAAAAAAAAAAAAACAAAACCACCCCAAATATATGGATCACCATCCAGCAAGGTCTCACCACCCGTCTATAGGGACCATCCTTCTAGTCAAGGCTATCCAGCCCGCTAAGGGTCTCCAGCCCGGGGCATAGGGATCATCCCATCCGTCATATTTATCCAGCCCGTCTATAGGGATCACCACCCCGTCATAGGTCTATCCAGCCCGGTCCCCTAGGACAAACCACCATCATAGGAACATCCAGACCCACTAAGGGGTCATCCATCCGGTCTATAGGGAACATCCACTAGGTATAGTTCATCCACCCCCCCCATAGGATCACCATCCCCGTCATAGTCCATCCAGCCCGGTCTATAGGGATCATCCAGCCCGGTCTATAGGGACCATCTATCCAGGGGCAAGGGCCGTCCACCTGGTCCCAAAGGTACCCCCTCCATCCGTCAAGAGAACCCCTCCCGCCCCGATCTATAGGGAAACCCTCCATCCCCGTCAAAAGTCTCATCCAGTCCGGCTATAAGGATCACCACCAGTCAAAGGGGCTCACCAACCCGGTTAATTTGGGGTAATCCATCCCGTCATGGTTTTTCATCCAATCCGGTTTTATAGGGATCATCCGTCCCTAGGTCTCATCCCGCCCGGTCTATAGGGATCTTTCCCCCAGTCATAGGGCTCATCCATCCAAATCAAAGGGAAACCCTTTCCCGCCCGGGCTATTTGGGCTCATCCATCCAGTCATAGTTTTCACCACCCCCTTTTATAGGGAAACCCCAAACCAACCAGTCATAGGGGGCCAACCAGCCCGGCTAAAAGAGACCCCTCCATCCAGTAAAAGGACCCTCCGCCCCGGGCTAAAGGGGTCATCCATCCATCCCAAAAGGGCCAACCACCCGATCTATAGGGGTCATCCCTCCAGTCATAGGGACCCAAACCATCCCCTCCCTAAAGGGCTTAATTTCCCGCCCCCCGGGCTATAAAGGACCATCCATCCGTCATAGGTCTCATCCCCGCCCCTCTATAGGAATCATCCTCCATCATAGGGGTCAAACCACCAGTCAAAGGGGCCATCCATCCAGCCTTTGGTCCATCCATCCATTCCCTAGGTCCCCATCCATCCAGCCCGGTCTATAGGGGGTCATCCATCCAGTCAAGGGCTCCCCACCCGGGCTATAGGGGGAAAAAGGGATCCAGGGCATAGAGACATCCCATCCCCTTTTCGGAACCAACCCCGCCCGGTCTATAGGGAAACACCGCCCGGTCCCATTAGGGGCCCATTTCCCGCCCGGTCCCATAGGTCTCAACCATCCAGTCTAGGGATCATCCATCCAACTATAGGGATCAAACCATCCAGTCATAGGTCCCCATCCAACCGTGTCTATAGGGGCCTCCATTCCCCCGTCCATAGTCCCCCATCCAACCTTGGGCCCATAGGGAAACCCTCCAGCCGTGTCTATATGGATTTATCCGGCAGTCTATAAAAGGGTCATCCATCCATTAAGGGCTCTCCCGGGCCGTGTTTTATCGGGATCAAACCGGCCTTTTCTATGGGATCACCACCGGGCCCATACGGAATTTTCCGGCCCTTTATATGGATACATCCCGCCCTGTCTATAGGGAAACCCCTCCCGGCCGTGTCCCATAGGGGTCATCCGGCCCCTGTCTATATGGGTCATCCAGGGCCCCTTTTCCCATAGGGACCTTGCATTCAGTCATTGGTCTCATCCCGCAGGCTCCCACATCAATTGTTGAATTACTTATTTGTCATCTGGAACAAAACCCCAAACAAAGGGCCCTAAACGTCCACCTCACGTTTTAACGCAAATATAACCCCGAACTTATCCCCGGGAAAATGGCCCAGATGGGGAAGGGGGGCCCTTTTGCTTTTTTCCCTTTAGGAGAGTCCTCTTCTAAGGGCCCCCCGGTGAATAGAGAAGCCGAGAGTCTTCTGGGGACGACGCCCCTTTTAAACCTTTGGGACCTATATATTCACCACCTTCCTCATTGCTAGAATAGGAGGTCACAGAATACCCTTAGGACGGCGCAGAATATTCCTGCCTACAGCTTCCTTCTGGTCATGAAGCTCAGTGTTGAGGCTATGACGGGACCTCCCTCAACTAGAAGGACTCTAGGGGGTGATAGGTGGTCCATTAATATTCCCCAGAATATGCTCCCCCCTTCCCGCACTTCAGAAAATTTGGGGCCGGGGGGGAAAGGTTTCCCCAGGTCTAGAAAAATAACCCCCCCTCTTTTTTAAAGGAAAAGGGACTTTTTTTTCCTCAACCTCCCCCAATCTTGTTCTTAGCCCTTACCGTCACCGCTCAAACAAACCACCATCTCCGGGTCCTCTCAAAAGCTTTTCTCTCACAAATTAATGTTTTTTCCTCCCACTGTCTTCATTGTAGCACCTAGTGACCAAGTGCCAGCCAGAGTCCTGCATGCATGTGCCTTACAAGGTGTCAAAGATGTCCGCTCCTGATGAGAGACTGCTGCAAGATTATCAAGTGGGCAGAGCCGAGGAGGCAGAGATTCCAACAAATTACACAAGGGGCTGTTTTCAGCAAACGGTGAACTGGAATTCCCAATTGAAGAACGTACCCCGAACCAGAAGGTCGCCTGGCAGGTCACAGCCAGGTTTGGGGACCTCGATATTATGCCCCCCTGATAAGACGCTACAGGAAGGAAGGGCACCTGGCTAGAAAAGATCACCATTAGCTGGAGGCTTCTGTAGGACTTTCTTCTGGTCCCTCCAATCCCGAAGAAGCCGTGGCCATTGCAGTCGTTCCTGTTTGACCAAGGAAATGGTTTCCCCCTCATGTTAAAATTTAAAATTCAAGGGAATATTTTTAAAAAAGCTCTCATGGAAAGATCTTCTGATCAGATGGGAACCTCCACCAAAACGGGGAAATTCCTCTGATTTTTAAAACCTGACAGAGAGGTTTTATCTGGGCAGACTTACAACCCTTTTCCCCCCTGGGAAGCCGCGGGCCCTGAAGTTTCCACAGATCTACGAATCCTGTCTCTGCTCCTTCTACCTCAGTTCCTTTAGAAAGGCTTTGGGAAAGGTATGAACTTTAATACTCCTTGCAGTGCACTTCCTATAAGAAGGTATTTTCTCCAGTCGCATCTTTTCGAGTGATTGTTTAAAGCCATTAGAAAGGTACAGGCTTGCCAGGAACTTTCTTAAAGGGGTTCTCCCACCATAGACTTTGATGACATATCCTTATGAAGGTCCCGAAAGTGACTAAGAAAGAATCGGGCAGGCTTTTTGCATGACTCTCCTTCGCTCTATGGGGGTTTCCCAGTAAAGGGAGGCTGTGTTCTCCATTTTGTTCTAAGGGGGTTTCCCGTAAC
>JAODAL010043566.1:0-33718 GCA_025379985.1 Phyllomedusa bahiana
GTCTTTCCCGATAATAACATTTAGACCCAAAAAATGACAGTCTCCCGGGGAGATAATACAAAATAAGCCAGATTTCATAGCACAGTATGACCCCCAGATAATATTATATAGAGCCCAGGTAAATCGAGCAGTATGACCCCCAGATAATACAATATAGAGCCCAGATAAATAGTACATTATGACTCCCAGATAATAAAATATAGAGCCCAGATAAATAGTACAGTCTCACCCGCAGATAATACAATATAGAGCCCAGATACATAGCACAGTATGACCCCCAGATAATGCAATATAGAGTCCACATAAATAGTGCAGTATGACCCCCAGATAATACAATATGAAGCCAAGATAATACAATATAGAGCCTAGATAAAACAACATTGAGCCCAGATAATACAATATAGAGCCCAGATAAATAGTACAGTATGACCCCCAGATAATACAATATAGAGCCCAGATAAATAGTGCAGTATGACCCCCACATAATACAATATAGAGCCCAGATAAATATTCAGTAGCCCCCCGATAATACAACATAAAACCCCCAAAAACGTGCAGTATGACTCCCAGATAAAACAATATAGAGCCCCCGATAATATACAGATGACCCCCGTATCAGTATGGGGGCCCGATAAATATTGTATGACCCCGATAAAAAAAAAGAGCACAAATAGTGCGTATGACCCCAGTTTTTGCCTTTTGAGCCCAGATAAAAAGTACAGCATAGCCCCCCAGATAATACTTAGAGCCCCGATACTAGTACTTTAAACCCCCCGATAATGCTTGGAAGAAAAAACAGGATCCTAAAATACAAACCCCCCGATAAATCAAAAATAGTCCAATAAAAAGTTCCCCGAAGGGGCCCAGATAATCAATAAGAGGTCCAAATAAAATAGTCTTATGGACCCCCAAAAAAATAAAAAGGAAAAAAGAAAAGAAAGTAAGTGATTGAAAAAAAAATAAGAGCCCAGATAAATAGTGCAGTATGACCCCCCAGATAAAACAATATGAACTGCAGTATGACCCCCAGATAATACAATATATAGCCCAGTTTAAAAAGGCAATGCCCCCAGATAATACAATAAGCCCAGATACATAGTACAGTAAAACCCCAGATAATATATGTTAGCCCAGAAAATATTAGTATGACCCCCAGAAATCCAAAATATGTCCAGATAAATAGTTTCGTATACCCCCAATTAAAAGGTATTGCCCAGATTTAGTACAGTAATCCCCCGAAAAATACAATAAGGCCCCCGATAAATGGCAGAGACCCCCCAATAAAAAAAAATTGAAAATGAGTATGACCCCCCCCGAATAAAAAATAAACCCAGAAACAATTAACAATAGGCCTAGATAAACAATTTAGAGCCCGATTAAAAAAGTACAGCTTTGCCCCGAAAAATTAAGCTTAATACATATACATTAAGACCCCAGATAAACAGTTTCCCCCGAAAATATTACAGTATGACCCCCAGATAATATGATATAGAGCCCAGATATATAGTACAGTATGATCCCCTGAAAATACAATATAGAGCCCAGATAAATAGTGCAGTATGACCCCCCAGATAAAACAATATGAAGCCGATTTAAAAGGGGGTATAACCCCCATAAATAAATATATACCCCTACATGTCAAGTATTAGGGAATACAATAAGACCCAGATAAATTGACAGTAGACCCCCAGATATACAACTTGGCACAAAAAATAGTGCGTATGACCCCCCGATATAAAAAAGGCCCAGATAAAATGCGCAGTTTGATACCAGAAAAACAACATAGTTTATTTTGTAAGGCCAAAAAAAAGAAAAAAAATGGTCCATCCAGTTCAGCCTGTTGTGCTGGTGTTGATCCGGGAAGGCAAAAAAACCCCAATGAGGTTGAACCCAAATTTCTCATTTTGGGAAAAAATTTTTTTCGCGACTCCAACTGGCAATCGGAAAATCCCTGGTCAATGCCCCTTCTAAATCCTAGCACATAACTTGTTATTTTTTTCGCCCAGAAATGACCAAACCCTTTTTTTGTCAGGGGTGAATTATAAAGAGAGTGCCCCGTCTCCCGCTCTTCAGAAAAGAATCCCTTTCTATGTTTTGAGAAACTTTCGTTCCCAAGACTAGGGATGCCCCCTTGTTCTAGAACAGCCCGGGGTATAAATAAATTTTGGGAGAGATCCTATGCCCTTTTGTGTATTTAACATATTTTTTTGTCCCCTCGAAGCCGTCTTTTCTCAAAAAAAAAAAATAACCCTAATTTTTGCTTAAAATTTTTGGGTACGGGGCCCCCCAGCCCTTTTATTATTTTTTTGCCCGTTTGTAGTTAAGCTCTACAATGTTTTCCCTGTCAGGGTCCCCCGAACTGTCCCCAGTACCCCCGTTGGTCTGACCAGTCCCTGTATAATGGGAAATAATGTTCTATCTTCCCTCTATGCCCCTTTTTTTAATACCCCCCCAGATCCTATTAGCCTTGGTGCGCTGCGCCTGCTGCTCATTAATTTGTCCCCCAGGTTTCCCATCCTTCCCCCAGCCCTTTTTTCCCCCTTTTTCCATTTAAACAGTATTGTATGGGTTTTTTTCCCCCCTTTGGCAAACCTTGCATTTATCTGTGTTAAACCTCATCTCCCTTTCCTGCCCAGGCTCCAACGTATCCGACCCCTTTGTAATAACACATTACCTCTATTTGTTGATTACTTTACAGAGCTTATATCGTTGCACAGATCGAGATTTACTGTACAAATTTCCCGGTAAGTCATTAATGAAAATGTTGAAAAAAGGGTAGGGGGAAATTTTGACCCTTTGGTACCCCACTAGTAACAGGTTTCCCGTCAAGTATGTACCCTTTTAAAGAAAATGTTGAAGAGGGTAGGGCCCAATTACTTTACCCCCGTGGACCCCACTACCTGTTTCCCAAAAAAAGACGGTCCTTTAAATTTTTTTTACCCCCCAAAGCCCCTTTTTCTTTCTTTCGGGGGTATGTTTATATAGGGCAGTATAGGGCCAGCTGTGGCATTAGGGCCAGCGTAGCCGGTATGGGCCACTGTAGGCAAAAAAAACACTTTCCTGGTCCCGCTGCTCCGTCCCCGTGCCGCGCCGCCTCCCCGCTCTCCGGCCCCCCCGCTCTTCCCCGGGACAAGGCATGACGTCATCCCCGGCCGCGAACGGGGGGTGAGACACACGCGGCCCCGTGCCGGAGCTCCGGCAGCCGCACTCTTACTTTGGGGTAAAAGTCTTTCCCTTAGGCGACCCCCCACTAAGACCCGCTACGTTTTTACTTCGGGGGGTGTTTACTATCGGGGAAAAACCCGGTTGGGGAAAGGCAATCCAGTAGGTATGTACCTTTTAATTACTACCCTTTGTTTTCTATCAATGAGCCGTTGCTTTCCCACTTGACACATTTTGCCTCAGTCCCCAACTAGAGCCCCCGTAAATATGGCCCGTATACCCCAAATTAAAAAAGAGCCAAGAACATATACAGTATGACCCCCAGATAAAACAATATAGAGCCCAGATACTAGTCAGTAGCCCCCAATAAACAATATAGAGCCCAGTACATTTTTACGTATGACCCCCGAAAACAAAATTGAGCCCAAAAAATGTACTTTATGACCCCCAGATAATACAATATAGAGCCCAGATAAATAGTGCAGTATGACCCCCAGATAATACAATATTGAGCCCAGATAAATAGTACAGTATGACTCCCAGATAATACAATATAGAGCCCAGATAAATAGTACAGTATGACCCCCAGATAATGCAACATAAAGCCCAGATAAATAGTGCAGTATGACCCCCAGATAATACAATATAGAGCCCAGATAAATAGTACAATATTGAGCCCAGATAACTAGCACAGTATGACCCCCAGAAAAAAATGTAAGAGACAGAATCCCAAAATACAGTATGTCCCCCCCGATAATACAATATGAGCCCCATAAATAGTGATATGACCCCCAATTTCAAATATTGGCCCAGATAAATAGGCATATGACCCCAGATAATACAATTTGATCCAAATAGCACATATGAACCCCCGAAAAATTTTCGTATGAGCCCAGATAAAAAAGTGCAGTATGACCACCAGATAATACAATAAGGATCCCCTAATTTACAGTAGACCCCCCGAAAAAATATATAGAGCCCGATTCACAGACAGATGACCCAAGATAAAAACAATATAGAGCCCCCAACAAATGTGCAAGTATGACCCCCTTTTTTAAAAATAATTTAGCCCCGGAAATGTGCGTATGATCCCAGATAATTTCAATGTAGAGCCAGTAAATATACAGTCTGACCCCCCTTTTCAATAGAACCCCCGATAATAGAAAAGTTGACCCCCCCCCGTAATAAATAAGAGCCCTGAAAATTTGGCAGTAGGCCCCCCTATAACAACTTGGCACAAACAAATAGTGCGTTGACCCCCGAAATCAATATGACCCCGATAAATGTGGTTTGACAAACCCAAAATCAAAATTTAGCCCGATAATAGTCAGTATGGGCCCCGATAAAAACAAAATAGGCCCAATAAATAGTGTAGATACCCCCCGATAATACAATAGATCCAGTAAATGCCAGTTTTTACCCCCAGAAAAATGATATAAGCCCCGATAAATATACGATTACCCCCCAGATAATACAATATAGAGCCCAGATAAATAATAGTAAGTTTTGCCCCCAGAAAAATAAAAAATATTATAACCCCAAGATAATACAATATATAGCCCAGATAAATAGTACAGTATGACTCCAGATAATACAATTTTGAGCCCAGATAAATAGAAAGTAGGGCCCCCCAAAAAATTAAATTTTGGACCCCAGATAAATAGCACAGTATGACCCCCAGATAATATGATATAGGCCAAAATATTTTAGAAACAGTTTGATCCCGTAAAAATTACATAAAAACCCCAGTTAAATTTTGGGTCCCGGGTATGCCCCCCCAGATAAAAAAATAGGGAAGCCCAGTAAATAGCGCGTTTTGCCCCCCAAAATAATCCCAATATATACCCCAGATCCCAGGGTAAAAATATTACTTTTGAAAAATACACTATAGAGCCCAGTTTAAATTTATTTACAGTATGCCCCCCCGGGTTAATAAATTAGAGCCCAGATAAATAGTACAGTATGACCCCCTGAAAATACAATATAGGGCCCAGATAAATAGTGCAGTATGACCCCCCAGATAAAACAATATGAAGCCCAGATTAATAGTGCAGTATGACCCCGGGAAAATTACAATTTTACCCGGGTTTACATGGTAAAATATTTTCCAGTTTTTTTAAAATTTATGAGCCCAGATAAATAGTACAGTATGACCCCAGGTTAATAAAAAACTTGGGGCACGGGACAAATAGTGCAGTATGTACCCAGATTTAAAAACTTTGTTTCATAGTTTGAAAGGGCCCGGGAAAAAAAAAGACCAGTTTTTTTTTCCTTTTTTTTTTTCCCCCCATTTTTTTTCAGTTTTTTGTTGGGGGTTTTAAGGTGTTGACCCAGGGGAAAAGGCAAAAAACCCCCAAGGAGGTAGAACCCAATTGTCCTCTTTTTGGGGAAAAAAAATTCCTTTAGGGGACCCCAAAATCTGGCAATGGGAAAAACCCCGGGTCAATGCCCCTTTTCCCCCAGAATCCTAGACACTGAAATTGTTATATTTTTTTATCCCTCGGGAAATGCACCCAAAACCCCTTTTTTGGGAAACTCTGTTAGGGGAAGCACCAGGAAAATTTCCCTTTCGGGCAGGGAGGGGGCCACGTCTCACTGCTCTTACGTAAAGAACCCCTTTCCCTATTTTTAAATGTAGAAATTTGTTGCTCAAAAATTTAGAGGATGCCCCCTTTTTTCTAGATACGCCCTGGGTAAAATTAAATCTTGGGAAAATTTCTCTATATTGACCTTTGGGAGGGTATTTAAACATATTTATTATTTTCCCTCGAAGCCGTCTTTTTCTAAACTAAATAACCCAAAACCTTCCTAATTTTTTCTGGGAAATGTAGTCCCCCTAATCCTTTTATTATTTTTTTTTGCCCCCCTTTTGGTCCCTGTTAAAGCTCTACAATGTTTTTTCCTGTGCACTGGTTGCCCAAAATTACACAAAAAATTCCATTTTTGGGGGGTTCAAAACCAGGGGGACTTGTATAATGGGAGAAAAATTTTTCTCATCATGTGCCTCTATCCCCCTTTTCATACACCCATGTTCCTATTTGCCTTGGTGCTGCTGCCTGACACTGGCGGGCTAAAATTTAAAGTTTACTGCCCACCGGGGTTTTCCCAAGTCCTTCTCCATGTCACTTTTACCCCGCTTTTTCCCTTTAACATGTAGTTTTGTAATGGATTTTTCCTCCCCATGTGCATAACCTTGGGAATTTTCTGTGTTAAACCTTTTAATCTGCCAAATTTTCCCGCCCAGGGGGCCCCCAAATTATCCCGATCCCTTTTTAATAACTTTTTATACTCTATTGTGTTGATTAAAATTTTATAGAGCTTAGTATGTCTTTCAAAAAATCGGAATCTTTCTTGCAATCCCCGTGTAAGATCAATAAAAGAAAATGTTAAAGGGATAGGGCCCAATTTCTGACCCTTTTGGTACCCCTAGTAACAGCAATCCAGTCGGTATGTTTTCCGGGTTAAAAAAAATACCCTTTTGGGTTTTTTTCAAAGAGCCAGTTGGGTTACCCACTTGCACACATTTTGCCTCAGTCCAACATAGAGCCCAGATAAATAGTGCAGTATGACCCCCAGATAATACAATATTGAGCCAAGATACATAGTACAGTATGACCCCCAGATAATACAATATAGAGCCCAGATAAATAGTACAGTATGACCCCCAGATAATACAATATAGAGCCCAGATAAATAGTACAGTATGACCCCCAGATAATACAATATAGAGCCCAGATAAATAGTACAGTATGACCCCCAGATAATACAATATAGAGCCCAGATAAATAGTGCAGTATGACAACCAGATAATACAATATTGAGCCCAGATATGTAGGGACAGTTTGGGTCCCAGATTAAAACAATATTGACCCAAAATAAATAGTACAATATTTGACCCGATAACTAGCCAAGTATGACCCCCAGTAATGCAATTTAGAGCCAGTTAATTTGTACAGTAAAGACCCCCCCGATAATTTTGGGTATAGAGCCCAGATAAATAGTGCAGTATGACCCCCCAGATAAAACAATATGGAGCCCAGATTAATAGTACAGTATGACCCCCAGATAATACAAATTAAAAAAATTTGCCCAAAAAAATAAAAAAATAGAAAAGTATGAACCCCAAGGGTTAACTATATTGAACCCAGATAAATAGCACAGTATGACCCCCAGGTTATACTATATAGAGCCCCAAAATAAAAAGTTTCAGTCTGAAACCCCCCGATAATTTCAATATAGAGTCCCAAAATTTTGCAGGGGGACCCCAGATAATACAATATAGAGCCCAGATAAATAGCACAGTATGGGCTCCCCGGGTAATGCAATTTAGGTAAAAAAAAAATGTGCAGTTTTGCCCCCCCGATAATACATTATAGAGTTTCCCGATAATAAAATATAGAGCCCAGATTAAAAGTGCAGTATGGATTTCCCGATAAACAATATAGAGCCCAAATAAATAGTGCAGTATGGACCCCAAAATTATTTCAATATAGAGCCCCAAATTTAAAAAGTTTCCCGTATGCCCCCCAGAAAATATAATATAGATACCAGATAATACAATATAGAGCCCAGATAAAAAGCACAGTATGACCCCCAGATAATACAATATAGAGCCCAGATAAATAGTACAGTATGACCCCCAGATAATACAATATAGAGCCAAGATAAATAGTACAGCATAGCCCCCAGATAATACAATATAGAGCCCAGATACATAGTACAGTAAGACCCCCAGATAATACTATGTAGAGCCCAGATAAATATTACAGTATGACCCCCAGATAATACAATATAGAGCCCAGATAAATAGCACAGTATGAACCCCAGATAATACTATATTGAGCCCAGATAAATAGCACAGTATGACCCCCAAAATAATTAAAATATAGCCCAGGTAAATGACAGTAAAGACCCCTAAAATTTCCAAAATTTTGACCCAGATAAATATACATTTTTGACCCAAGGGTATTTAAAAATAGACCCAGATAAATAGTACGTTTGACCCCCCAAATACAATAAGAGCCCAAAATAAAAATAGCACAATATGACCCCCAGATAAAACAAAAAAGGGGCCCCAAATTAAAAAGTCAGTAAAGAACCCCCCCCCGATAAACAATATATTTCAAGATAAAATTTTTACCCTATTACCCCCAGATATACAATTTAGAGCCCCGGATAAATTTTGCCCCAAAAAATAAAAAACCCAAAAAAAATTCCCCTTAAAACTATATGAAACCCAGATAAAAAAGCAAAGTATGACCCCAGGTTAATTAATATAAAGGGGCCCCCGATAAATGGCCCGTATGACCCCCCGATAATACCCAAAATAGAGCCCCAAAGAAAAAAAATAGACCGTTAACCCCCAAGGGTTTTACAATATAGAGCCCAGATAAATAGACGTATAAAATCCCAGATTAAAACAAAATAGAGTATTAAAAAATATCAATTGATCCAGGGTAATACAATTTTGGGGCCCAGATAATAATTAACCCTATGACCCAGAAAAACAAATTAAGTCCCCAGAATTACAATATTGAGCCCGATAAATAAATCAGTCATAACTTACCCCCCGATAAACAAAATAGGGGCCAAAAAAATTTGGTTTCGTTGACCCCCAGATAAAAAAAAATTTTTGGGGGGCCCCCATAATTTTCAATATTTACCCAAATAAATAAGTGCAAGTTTCCCTTTTCCCGAAAAATTTAATTAGACCCCCCAAATAAAAACCCAAAAATAGGCCCAGATAAAAAGGCCCGTATTTTTAAAACCCCCAGATAATTTCAATATTGAGCCCCCATAAATAGGCAATTTGGCCCCCCGTAATACAAATAGAGCCCAGATTTAAATATTCCCGTTTTGACCCCCAGATAATTCAACTGGGGCCCCCATAAAAGTTCAGGTTTTGGGCCCCCCAAAATAAATTTAAAATATTGTCCCCCGATAAAAAATTTTAAATATGACCCCCCGTTTTAAAACAAATAAGCCCAGATAAAAAAGTACAATATTACCCCAGATAATAAAATTGAGGGCCCGTTAAAAAAGACAGTTAACCCCCAAAAAAACTAAATTGAGCCCCAATTTAAAAAGACAGTATGACCCCCAGATAATACAACATAAACCCAATACATAGAAACAGTATAAACCCCTTTATTTAATGCCTAGGTGAATAGTGTTATATTATCCATAGAATTGGATCTATTCGCGTTGAAACAAATAGTTTTGTAAGGTTTTGAAATAAAAAAAGTATCCCCCCCATATAAAAAATTTGCCCAAAAAATTTGCAGTTTGGGAAACCCCCTTCCATCCTGTCCCCAATTTAAAAATTTCCAGATAATTCCCCTTTTTTCCATGTATAGGTCCATGGTGGGGGCTGTCCCCTCCCCCGGGGCCCGTGCAGACCCCATAGAACCAAAAGCCTTTTTTGCCGGTTTTGGGGTTTTTGGGGCAATATTTGTGAAAATTAAATTTTAAAGAAGCAATCCCTTTACTTTCCTTTTTTGGGGGACTTCCTAAAATTGTGAGAGCCTGAAAGGTAAATAAAATTTTATAGGGCGGGGAAACGGCCTCCTCGCTACTTTCAAGTTTAAACTTTAAAACCCTGTTGGGGGAATTTAAAACATTTTTTTTAAATAAAAACTCCTACAAATGGCAATGTTGGATTTTCCCTTTTTCTGCGATTTTTCTGGGGTTTTTCCTGCTTTTCCCGTTACACGGTGGGAAATATTTCAGTTTTTTGGGTAAAAAATCCTTTTTAAAAAATTGATCTGGTGTCCATGCTCCATCATAGAGATATGCCCCCAAAGCTCCCAATTACCCCCATGCACCCCCTTTTTGGCGGGCTGTCCCGATGCCCGAGCTACACAGCACACTCGGCTCTCCAATATACTTTTAAAAACCCTGAAAGAAAATGCTCATCTGTGGGATAAAAAGGGGGTATTTCTGGAGGGGCCGCCATTTCTCCAGGGGGTTAACAAAAACCCCCGGGGCACAGTCAGCAGCCCCCAAAGAGTCAAGACTCCCAGGAAATCCTGACAATATGTCTTTCAAAAAACGTCCACCCCGGGGCACTGGATCCCCCCCTGAGACATATCCAACCTCCTTTACAGGAGTTGGTTATCCTCTGTGCAGAATAGCACTAGATGTGGTAGAGATGATAGACCGTGCATTGTGCATGTCCTTGACCTGGGGGGACTAAAGGGGTGTCACGGGGTGGAATCCCCCCATAGCTATACCACAGAGCGTTGGGAAAGGGAAAACCCCAAAAACAAAAAGTTTACTGACGGGGCCCCTTAAAACCTTCTGGTCAACTTTTTAATTCCTGAGATGATGATTAACCCGTAGCCTTCTGTCCATGACGGCTCCAGCAAGTGTCCTATTCACTGTAGAGGGAAGCTCTCCACCAACATTTACATACTTGACCCTGGATGGAAACCAGGAGGAGAACATTCTAAGGGGGGGACAACCTTATCTTTTCAGCTAAATTTCCCACATCAAAATTTTGTTGTGGTACATTTGCTTTTTTTGGGACATTTTTTATGTCGGGCCCTTCCTTACATCATAGATAAGAAGTTACTGTCACCTGTTTGGTTTCCTGTTAGTGGGTAATTTATTAAAAGGGCCCAAGCCCATGGAATAGCTTTTATGGGGGATGCAGGAACCTTTTATAAGGGGCCCCATATGATTCTCCATACTACAACATTAAGGTCCAAAGTAGCCAGCAACCAACTCATCCAGCCATATAGCATACAAGCCCTTTTAAAGGGCCCCAAGGGGGCCTTTTGGTCTTCTTTTCCAAAAAAAAAAGGGTTCCCCGAAAAACCAAAAAAAAGTCTAAAGTAAGAACAATGACCATCAACCAACTCATAAAGCCTCACAACAGGGTCGCACCCCTTTTTTTAAGGGCTGCTTTTACCCTTTGGGAAAAAGGAAAAATCAATCCCTGAACTTTTTGGCTTTCAGTTCTTCACTACACTGTTTTTTATGGAGGACTGTTCACTTTTCACGGGGGGCTTTACTGTATATTTGGAAAGCTCATTAGAAATTTTGGGGGGCCCTTCTTTCACTTTTGGAACCTTTTTTGGGGTTCTGGGAAACCCCTTTTTTTCTTGGAAAAAGAAACATAAAAACGCTTGGGAGCAGCAGCAACCATGTTATATGGCTTTTTTAAGGGTTTTTTTAGTTCACAACCAAACCCCATAGGGTGAGCATATCCTCCTGCCATGCCATCCTCTCCCGCTTACAAGATTACATGAGGCTGTGGGGTATGCAAAATGCCCCAAACAATCCCTTTGGGCTGATGGGCGTGCCACTTGATCTCAATTATTGGGGGAAAGGTTGATCGCTACCCCTTTAAAAACGACTTCCCTTTTTGGGGACTGGAGCAGAGTATACGGGAAACTTAGGGGCTTGTGTCCCTTTTGAGCATAATAACTGGGAAAAAGGGTTTTTTAGTCCTCTGAAAAGCCGAGGGTCACCCGGTGGCCGGTGCAGGGGTATTCTTTTTGCTGGAGCTTTTTGGGCCCTTTTGAGTTTCTAGCATTCAATCCTGTTTTTTGTTTTCCCGATTAGAGCCGTTTTCTTTTTGTCCCCCCCTTTGCTTTTGCCCTGGGGCATTCCTTTCAGGTTTTTCTAATTCCCGATTTTCCCCCTTTGGGGCCCAAACTTTGGTTTTTTATGGGTTTTGGGTCAGCTGGGGAGAGAGCGGGGGAGAGCAGGCAGGAGC
The DNA here is from genome assembly GCA_025379985.1 of Phyllomedusa bahiana. NCBI lineage: Eukaryota > Metazoa > Chordata > Amphibia > Anura > Hylidae > Phyllomedusa > Phyllomedusa bahiana. The sequence continues at coordinate 11,885 of JAODAL010043566.1, forward strand.
AGGGGAGAGCAGGGGGGGAGAAGCCAGAGCAGGGAGAGCAGGGAGAGCAGGGGAGAGCAGGGCAGAGCAGGGGAGAGCAGGGAGAGCGGGGGAGAGCAGGGAGAGGAGGGCAGAGCAGGGCAGAGCAGGCAGAGCAAGGGAGAGCGGGGAGAGCAGGGAGAGCAGGGGAGAGCAGGGAGAGCAGGGGAGAGCAGGGAGAACAGGGGAGAGCAGGGGAGAGCAGGGAGAACAGGGGAGAGCAGGGGAGAGCAGGGAGAGCGGGGAGAGCAGGCAGAGCAGGTAGAGCAGGTGAAGGGGGGAAGCAGGGGGGAAAAAAGGGCAGAGCAAAAGGGGGGAGGGGGGGTAAGCAAAGGGGGGAAGCAGGGAGAGAAGGGGGAGAGCAGGGAGAGCAGGTGAGAGCGGGGGAGAGGAGGGCAGGGCAGAGCAGGGAGAGCAGGGAGAACAGAGAAGAGCAGGGGAGAGCAGGGAGAACAGAGAAGAGCAGGGGAGAGCAGGGAGAACAGGGGGACAGGGGGAGCAGGGGGAAAAGGGAGGGAGAAAAGGGGAGGCAGGGGGGAGCAGGGATTAGCAGGGGGGGAAACGGGGGGGGAAACGGGGGGAGCGGGGAGAGGAGGGCAGAGCGGGGGAGAGCGGGGGAGAGCGGGGGAGAGCGGGGAGAGGAGGGCAGAGCAGGGGAGAGCAGGGAGAACAGGCAAAGCAGGGAGAGCAGGGGGAAATAAAGGGGGAACGGGGAGAGCAAGGGCCCCGGGGGGGGAGCGGGGGGAAAATCGGGGGAGAGGAGGGGAGAGGAGGGCAGGGCAGAGCAGGGAGAGGAAGGCAGAGCAGGGGAGAGCAGGGGAGAGCAGAGGAGAGCAGGGAGAACAGGGGAGAGCAGGGGAGAGCAGGTGAGAGCGGGGGAGAGCAGGGAGAGGAGGGCAGAGCAGGGAGAACAGGCAAAGCAGGGAGAGCAGGGAGAGCGGGGAGAGCAGGCAGAGCAGGTGAGAGCGGGGGAGAGCAGGGAGAGGAGGGCAGAGCAGGGGAGAGCAGGGAGAACAGGCAAAGCAGGGAGAGCAGGGGAGAGCAGGGAGAGCAGGGGAGAGCAGGGAGAGCGGGGAGAGCAGGCAGAACAGGTGAGAGCGGGGGAGAGCGGGGGAGAGGAGGGGAGAGGAGGGCAGGGCAGAGCAGGGAGAGGAGGGCAGAGCAGGGGAGAGCAGGGGAGAGCAGGGGAGAGAAATGGAGAGCAGGGGAGAGCAGGGCAGGGCAGAGCAGGGGGAGAGCAGGGAAAAGAAGGCAGAACAGGGGGAGGCAGGGAAAAGCAAAGGGGGGAGAAAGGGGAAAAAAAGGGGGGATCAGGTGAAAAGCGGGGGGGGAAACGGGGGGGAGGGGGGGGGAGGGGCGGGGAAAAGGAGGGCAGAGCAGGGGAGAGCAGGGAGAACAGGCAAAGCAGGGAGAGCAGGGGAGAGCAGGGAGAGCGGGGAGAGCAGGTGAGAGCGGGGGAGAGGAGGGGAGAGGAGGGCAGGGCAGAGCAGGGAGAGGAGGGCAGAGCAGGGGAGAGCAGGGGAGAGCAGAGGAGAGCAAGGAGAACAGAGAAGAGCAGGGAAGAGCAGAGCAGGGAGAGCAGGGGAGAGCAGGGAGAACAGGGGAGAGCAGGGAGAGCAGGGGAGAGCGGGGGAGAGCAGGTGAGAGCGGGGAGAACAGGGGAGAGCAGGGGAGAGCGGGGGGGGAGCAAAGGGGAGAGTGGGGGAGAGGGAGGGAGGAAAAAGGCCCCAAAGCAGGGAGAGCAGGGAGAGCAAAGGGAAAAAGCAGGTTAAGCGGGGGGGAGAAGGGGGGAGGAAAGGGGCAGAGCAGGGGAAGCAGGGAAAAACAGGGAAAGCAGGGGGAAACAGGGGGGAGCGGCAGAGCGGGGGGGAGCGGGGGGGGAAAAAGGGAAAGGAGAGGGAAGGGCCCCCCCGGGGGGGAGAGCAAAGGGGGGGAGGGGAAAGGGAAAGCCCTGGGGAGCAGGGAGAGGCGGGGGGGGCCGGGGAGACCCTAAAACCCGGGGGGGGAAGGGAAAAGGGGGGACAAACAATAAAACAGAAAGGCAGGGGGACCACAGACGGTCGCGGGGAGCAAAACAAGGGGGAGGAAAGGGGGGGGCGGTAACCGGGGAAAAAGCGGGAAAAAAATGGGCCAAAAACCCGGGAAAAAAACAAAGGCGGGGGGAGCGGGGAAACCCAAAGGGAAATTGGGGGGGGGGGAGTACAAAAAGGAAGAGCAAGGGGGGGGAACAGGGGGGAAGAGCAGGGGAGGCAGGGTCAAAAAGGGCAAAGGGGGAGCAGGGATGAAACAAAATAAGCAGGGGGAGGCAGGGAGAACGGGAAAAGGCCTTTGGGAGGGAGGGGGGAGAACCAAGGGAGGGAGAGAGGAAGAGGGTGGAAGGGGAGGGAAAAGGGGAGAGGAGGGAAAGGGGAGAGGAGGGAGAGAGGGAGAGGAAAGGGGGGGGGCAGAGCGGGGAGAGCAGGGGAGAGCAGGGGGGGGAAAACCAAGGGAGGAAAAAATAGGGAGAGAAGGGGGAGAAGGAAGAGAAAGGGGAAAGGGGAGAGCAGGCAAAAGCAAGAGAGGGGGGGAGAAACAGGGAGAAACAGGGGAGAGCAGGGAGAGCGGGGAGAGCAGGTGAGAGCGGGGGAGAGCGGGGGAGAGGAGGGCAGGGCAGAGCAGGGAGAGGAGGGCAGAGCAGGGGAGAGCAGAGGAGAGCAGGGGAGAGCAGGGAGAACAGAGAAGAGCAGGGGAGAGCAGGGGAGAGCGGGGGAGAGCAGACAGAGCAGGGGATAGCAGACAGAGCAGGGGAGAGCAGGGGAGAGCAGGGGAGAGCGGGCAGAACGGGCAGAGCGGGGAGAGCAGGGAGAGCAGGGGAGAGCAGGGAGAACAGGGGAGAGCAGGGAGAACAGGGGGGGGGCAGGGGGGGAACAAAGAAAAAGCAGGGGGGAGCAGGGAAAAAAAGGAAAGCAGGGGAGAGCAGGGAGAACAGAGAAGAGCCCCGGGGAGACAAGGGGGGAACAGAGAAGAGAGGGAGAGCAGGGGGAGCATATACCACAGAGGGGCAGTTTAGGGCAGGGACGGGCCTTTCAAATGGGGCTATTTAACCAAAAAGAGGTGCAGTTTAGGAAACGGGCAGCTGGGAGGGGGGGGCTATATACCCCGATTTTGCGTGGGAGGAGACAACCCGCAGGGGGGGATTATACCACAGAGGTGCAGTGAGGAGCAGAAAACATGTGGGGGCGCTATAACCACCCGAGGTTTCAAATGAGGGGCAGACAAACCCGCAGGGGGCGCTATTTTACCACAGAGGGGCAAATTAAGAGCAGAAGGGCCTGCAGGGGGGCTATTACCCCAGAGGGGGCAGTGAGGAGCGGACAGACCTGCAGGGGGGCTTTTACCACAGGGGTGCCCGTGGAAAGGGGGACGACCTGCAGGGGGGCGTTTATACCAGAGGTGCGGGGAGGGGCAGAAAAACTGGGGGGCGTATTTTTAAACCAAAAAAGGGGGGCAGTGAGGGCGGGCAGACCTGAAAAGGGGGGCTAAAATTTCCACAGAGGGAGTGGAGGAAAACAAAACCTGCAGGGGGGGCTATATACCCCAGGGTGCAGTGAGGGGCAGCAGACCTGCAGGGGGCGCTATAACCCCCCAGGTTTCGTGAGGAGAGAAAACCCGCCGGGGGCTTTTTAACAGGGGTTTCAGGAGGGCGACAGCCTGCAGGGGGCGTATTAACCCCAAAGGTGCAGTGAGGAAACGGGGCGGGCCCGCGGGGGCGCTATATACCAGTGTGCGTGAGGAGCAGAAAACCTGCAGGGGGGGCTATTTACCCAGAGGGGCAAATGAGGAGCAAAGACCCGCAGGGGGGCCCCCCTATACCACGAGGGGCAGTGAGGGAGGGCAAAACCCGCAGGGGGGGGGGTTTTTACCACAGGGGGGGCAGTGAGGAAACGGGCCGCCTGCAGGGGGGGCTATATTTACACCCGGGTGAAAAATGAGGAGCAGGGACAAAAAGCAGGGGGGGGGTTTTTTACCAAAAGGGGTTTCAGTGAGGAGAGGGCGACCTGAGGGGCGCTATATACCCCAGGGGTGCAGTGAGGAAACGGACAGAACCCGCAGGGGGCGCTATTTTCCCCCAGTGGGTTTCGTGAGGAGCAGAAACTGCAGGGGGGTATATACCCCAGGTTTCAGTGAGGAGCAGGGGAAAAAACCCGCAGGGGGGCGCTTTTAACCCCAGGGGTTCAGTGAGGGGGCGGGCAGACCCGAGGGGGGGCTATATACCACAGGGGGGCAATTTAGGAGCGGGGGACCTGCAGGGGGCGCTATATACCACAGAGGTGCAGTGAGGAGCAGACAGACCTGCAGGGGGCGCTATATACCACAGAGGTGCAGTGAGGAGCAGACAGACCTGCAGGGGGCGCTATATACCACAGAGGTGCAAAGGGGGCCCGAAAACCCGCAGGGGGCGGTTTTAACCCAGGGGTTTCAGTGAGGGCAGAAACCTGCAGGGGGCGCTATTTACCACAAAGGTGCAGTGAGGAGCGGACAGACCTGCAGGGGGCGCTAATTTTCCCCAAAAGGGGCAGTGAGGAGCAGAGACCTGCAGGGGGCGTATATACCAAAAGAGGGGCAGTGAGGGTAGACCTTCAGGGGGCGCTATATACCACAGAGGTGCAGTGAGGAGCTGACAGACCTGCAGGGGGCGCTATATTTCCACCCGGGGTTTAGTGGGGGGGCGGGCGACCCTGCGGGGGCCTATTTAACCCCAAAAGGGTGCAGTGAAAGGGCAGAAGGGCCTGCTAGGGGGGGTAATACCACGGGGTGCAAATGAGGAGAAAAGCCCCCAGGGGGCGCTATATACCCAGAGGGCAGTGGGGGCAGAAAAAGCCCGAAAGGGGGGCTTAAAATCCCCAGAAGTGCAGTGAGGAGCAGAAAACCCGCGGGGGCGCTATATACCACAGAGGTGCAGTGAGGAGCAGAGACACCTGCAGGGGGCGCTATATACCACAGAGGTGCAGTGAGGAGCGGACAGACCTGCAGGGGGCGCTATACCACAGAGGGGCGTGAAAAGGAGCGAAACCTGCAGGGGGGGCTATTTTAACCCCAGGGTGCAGTAAGGGGGGAAAAGACCTGAAAGGGGGGGCTATATTCCCCAGGGTGCGTGAGGGCAAGACCCGCGGGGGGCAAAATCCCCCCAGAGGTGGTGAGGACCAAAGAACCGGGAGGGGGCGCTTTTACCCCAGAAGGGGCAGGGAGAGCAGGGCCTGCAGGGGGCCCCTTTATTTCCCAGAGGGGAAGTGGGGACAGAAAACCCGCAGGGGGCGGATATACCACAGAGGTGCGTGAGGGGCCCAAAAACTTCAGGGGGCGCTTTAAAAACCACGGGGGGTTTTCAGGTAAAAGGGGGCGGGGGGCAGGTTGGGGGGGGGGGAGGCTTATAAAAGGTTGCGGGGGGGCCCGCCGCAAAACCCTTTTAGGGTTCCCCAAATCCAAAAGGAAATTTTTCATAAAAATGAAAGAAATTAAAACCCCCAAAATCCAAAAGGTCATGAGGGGGCAGGGGAACTGCCGGGGGGGCTTTAAAACCCAGAAGGGCGTTTAAAAGGGGGGGCCCTGCCAAAAAGGGGCCCGCAAACCACGGGTGCCCCTTAGGGCGGACCTCCCGGGGGCGCCCAAAACCAAAGGGGGCCTGTTAATAGCGGGGCGGGGCCCCCCAAGGGGGGCTTAAACCACCGGGTTGTACCCCGGGGGGCGGACAACCGCGGGGGCCTAAAACCACCGGGTTCTTGAAACAGAGGGCCCTGCCCCGGGGGCCTTTAACCCCAGGGGCGGGGGGGGGGGGGGGGGGGGGGGGAGGGGGCCTTTAAAAACCCGGGGTTTCCCCGGGGGGCCGACAATCAAAGGGGGGTTAAACCCCCGGGGTTTCAATGAGGGCCCCAAACCCCCCCTGAAAAAAGGGCGCTTATATTCCCCCGGGGGGCCCGGGGGGCCAATTTTCCCCCGCCCCGGGGGCATTTAAATACCGAGAGGGCGTTGGAACAACAGCCCCGCCCCGGGGGGCCAAATTAACCCCAGGGCCCTTTGGACAACAGCCTGCCCGGGGGCGCCTATAACCCACAGGGGGTTTTCCCCCCCTTTTGGGGCCCCCCACAACCTTCCCCCCGGGGGCGCTTTAAAACTCAATTCAGGGGGCCGAAACCTGCCCCGGGGGAGCTAAATTACCCCTCAGGGCGTTGGGGGGGAACAGGCCTTCAGGGGGCGAAAATTCCCCAGGGGGCTGGGGGAAAACTTTTCCCCCCCGCTATTTTAACCCTTTTTAAAAGGGGACCCAAAAAATTTACCCCATCCCTTCCCCACAACACCCCCACCCCAAACCCGGGGGTCATGAAACAGGCCCTCAGGGGGGCCCCTTTTAAAAACAATTTGTGCCGGAGGACAAAACCCCCCCCTGCAGGGGGGCAATACCCCCGTTCAGGGGGGCAAACACCCCCCGCCGGGGCGCTATAAAACCCGGGTTCAGTCGGGCGCGACAAACAGGGGGGCGCTAAACCAACAGGGTGCCGGGGGGGCAAACAGCCCCCCCCAGGGGCGCTTTTGCACAATCAGTTGAAAAAGGGGGGACAAAGTCCCCCCTCAGGGGGCCCCCTTATCCCCCCCCCAAAGGGTTTCCAATTTGGGGGCCAAAACCTGCCCCGGGGGGCGCAAAAAATTCCCCCCGGGGGTTTTCCCCGTGGGGCCGGACAGACCCCCCCAAGGGGGGTTTTCAAATTGCGGGGGAGCAACAAACCCCCCTTTTAAGGGGCCGCCAAAATACCCTGAGGTGCGTTTAACCCAACAGGACTCAGGGGGGGCTTCACCACAAATTCCCCGGGGGGCAAACAGACCCCAGGGGGCCAAAATCCCCAAAGGTGGGGGATTGGGGGGAGACCCAAATCCCCTGGGCGCCCCCATTGGTTAACCCCCCCCGGGTTTGGGGGAGGGGGCGGGCGGGTGGAGGGGCGGGCGTCTGCATAAACATCCCCGCTCTAGTCGGGCGTCTGCACAATCAGTCCCCCCTCTCAGCCCCGGGGGCTTGACAATCCTCCCCCCCTCAGCCCGGGGGTCTGCACAATCACTCCCCCTCCTCAGCCGGGCGCTTGTACAACACTCCCCGTCCTCAGCGGGTCTCTGCATAATCAGTCCCCCCTTCAGTCGGCGCTCTCACAATCAGCCCCGCCCCCAACCGGGGGCTCTGCACAAAACATCCCCGCCCTAGCCCGGGGGCTCTGCACATCAGTCCCCGCCCCTAACCCGGGGCGCTCTGCACAATCAGTCCCCGCCCTCAACCGGGCGCTCTGCACAATCACTCCCCACCCTCAGCCGGGCGCTCTGCACAATCAGTCCCCGCTCTCAGCCGGGCGCTCTGCACAATCACTCCCCACCCTCAGCCGGGCGCTCTGCACAATCAGTCGGGCGCTCTGCACAATCGATCCCCACTCTCAGCCGGGCGCTCTGCACAATCAGCCGGGCGCTCTGCACAATCAGCCGGGCGCTCTGCACAATCAGTCCCCGCTCTCAGTCGGGCGCTCTGCACAATCAGTCCCCGCCCTCAACCGGGCGCTCTGCACAATCAGTCCCCGCCATAAGACGGGCGCTCTGCACAATCAGTCCCCGCTCATGTATAGTGTGGGGGTCACTGGATCCCGCGCGGTGCACTACACGTCCCTGTGTGGCTGCCTCCCTATGTGCAGGTATAATCCCCCACGCTCTGTGGTTGTGTGGAGGCTGCAGCTTTGGCTGTGACTGGAGGATAGGCGGCGCTGACCCCGCTCTGCTTCCTCCGCAGAGATGCATCGCACTCAGTCCCTCCATGAAGACGCCTTCACCTTCAAGGTCTTCATCTTCCAGTTTGTGAATTTCTACTCGTCGCCGTTCTATGTGGCTTTCTTCAAGGGCAGGTGAGCGGGAGACCACCGGGAGGGGCAGGTGAGCGGGAGACCCCCAGGAGGGGCAGGTGAGCGGGAGACCCCCGGTAGGGACAGGTGAGCGGGAGACCCCCGGGAGGGACAGGTGAGCGGGAGACCCCCTGGAGGGGCAGGTGAGCAGGAGACCCCCTGGAGGGACAGGTGAGTGGGAGACCCCCTGGAGGGGCAGGTGAGCGGGAGACCCCCAGGATGGGCCGGTGAGCGGGAGACCACCTGGAGGGGCAGGTGAGCGGGAGACCCCCGGGAGGGACAGGTGAGCGGAGACCACCGGGCGGGGCAGGTGAGCGGGAGACCCCCAGGAGGGGCAGGTGAGCGGGAGACCCCCGGGAGGGGCAGGTGAGCGGGAGACCCCCGGGAGGGACAGGTGAGCGGGAGACCCCCGGGAGGGGCAGGTGAGCGGGAGAACCCCAGGAGGGGCAGGTGAGCGGGAGACAACTGGGAGGGGCAGGTGAGCGGGAGACCCCCGGAGGGGCAGGTGAGCGGGAGACCCCCGGGAGGGGTAGGTGAGCGGGAGAGCCCCAGGAGGGACAGGTGAGCGGAGCACCAGAGAGAGAGGGACAGGTGAGCAGGAGACCCCCAGGAGGGGCAGGTGAGCGGGAGACCCCCGGGAGGGGCAGGTGAGCCCGAGACCCCCGGGACGTCCATGTGCGCGGGAGCCCCCCCGCAGGGACATGTGAGCGGGAGACCCCCGGGAGGGACAGGTGAGCGGGAGACCTCCGGGAGGGGCAGTTGAGCAGGAGATCCCCAAGAGGGGCAGGTGAGCGGGAGACCCCCAGGAGGGGCAGGTGAGGCGGGAGACCCCCAGGAGGGGCAAGGTGAGCGGGAGACCCCCGGGAGGGGACAGGTGAGCAGGAGACCCCCGGGAGGGTCAGGTGAGCGGGAGACCCCCAGGAGGGGCAGGTGAGCGGGAGACCCCCAGGAGGGGCAGGTGAGCGGGAGACCCCTGGGAGGGACAGGTGAGCAGGAGACCCCCAGGAGGGGCAGGTGAGCGGGAGACCCCCAGGAGGGGCAGGTGAGCGGGAGACCACAAGGAGGGTCAGGTGAGCGGGAGACCCCCAGGAGGGCCAGGTGAGCGGGAGACCCCCGGGAGGGGGAGGTGAGCGGGAGAGCCCCAGGAGGGACAGGTGAGCGGGAGACCCCCAGGAGGGACAGGTGAGCAGGAGACCCCCAGGAGGGGCAGGTGAGCGGGAGACCCCCGGGAGGGGCAGGTGAGCGGGAGACCCCCGGGAGGGACAGGTGAGAGGGAGACCCCCGGAAGGGACAGGTGAGCGGGAGACCCCCGGGAGGGGCAGTTGAGCAGGAGATCCCCAAGAGGGGCAGGTGAGGCGGGAGACCCCCAGGAGGGGCAGGTGAGCGGGAGACCCCCGGGAGGGGCAGGTGAGCGGGAGACCCCCGGGAGGGGCAGGACTGATGCCCCGGGGCAGACCCAGTCCCTCTGGCTCTTTCCTGCGGCCGCACATGGAGTAGACGTTTTGGTGTTTTCCAGGTTTGTGGGATTTCCCGGGGAGTACGGCAAACTGCTGGGCATGAGGAACGAGGACGTGAGTAGAGCCGCAGCCCAAACCTCTATACCCCCATGTATTTGTGCAAGAACAGCGCCCCTCCTGCCCATGGCTGTTACTGCAGCCCCTCTCTTATTCTTGGGCAGCGCCCCTCCTGCCCATGGCTGGTACTGCAGCCCCTCTCAGCCTCCTGAGCAGCACCCCTCCTGCCCATGGCTGGTACTGCAGCCCCTCAAAGCCTCCTGAGCAGCGCCCCTATGCCCATGGCTGGTACTGCAGCCCCCCCCTCTTATTCTTGGGCAGCACCCCTCCTGCCTATGGCTGGTACTGCAGCCCCATTGTGACTTCTGAGCAGCGCCCCTCGTGTCCATGGCTGGTACTGCAGCCCCTCTCAGCCTCCTGAGCAGCGCCCCTCCTGCCCATGGCTGGTACTGCAGCCCCTCTTAGCCTCCTGAGCAGTGCCCCTCCTGCCCTTGGCTGGTACTGCAGCCCCTCTTAGCCTCCTGAGCAGCGCCCCTCCTGCCCATGGCTGGTACTGCAGCCCCTCAGCCTCCTGAGCAGCGCCCCTCCTGCCCATGGCTGGTACTGCAGCCCCTCTCAGCCTCCTGAGCAGCGCCCCTCCTGCCCATGGCGGGTACTGCAGCCCCTCAGCCTCCTGAGCAGCGCCCCTCCTGCCCCTGGCTGGTACTGCAGCCCCTCTTAGCCTCCTGAGCAGCGCCCCTCCTGCCCATGGCTGGTACTGCAGCCCCTCTCAGCCTCCTGAGCAGCTTGCAGTCTCTGGTGAGGCGATGATGGGTGGAGTAGTCCTGTAACTCCTGCGTCTCTGTCCTGCAGTGCGGTCCTGGCGGGTGTCTCATCGAGTTGGCGCAGCAGCTCTTCATTATAATGGTCGGGAAGCAGATTGTCAGCAACGTTCAGGAGTTCCTGGTGCCGTGAGTATGTTTGGTCCGATGTGGCCCCGACCCTAGAGCAGCTCCACATCACCCCCGGGTGCTGAGCCGCAGCATCTCCTGACCCTGCAGACCCCACACTCCGGCACCGCCGCTGCCGGCCTCCCTGCAATGATGACCTAATGTACACCAATGCATCACATCCCCCCGGGTGCAGAGGACGCGCTGCAGAATAATGTGTCACATCCCCCGGGTGCAGAGAACGCTGCAGAATAATGCGTCACATCCCCCCAGGTACAGAGAACGCTGCAGAATAATGCGTCACATCTCCCCCTGGTACAGAGGAAGCTGCAGACTTATGCGTCACATCCCCCCAGGTACAGAGGATGCTGCAGAATAATGCATCACATCCCCCCGGTTCCGGATAACGATCAAGAATAATGCGAAACAACCCCAGGGTACAGAGGACGCTGCAGAATAATGCGTCACATCCCCCGGGTACAGAGAACGCTCAGAACGAGCGAGTGTTGGTCGTCACATCCCCCGGGAGCAGAGAACGCTGGCAGATAATGCGTCTCACTCCCCCCGGGGGCAGAGAACGCTGCAGAAATGCGTCACATCCCCCCAGGTCCAGAGGACGCTGCAGAATAATGCGTCACATCCCCCCGGGTGCAGAGAACGCTGCAGAATAATGCGTCACATCCCCCGGGTGCAGAGAACGCTGCAGAATAATGCGTCACATCTCCCCCTGGTACAGAGGACGCTGCATTATAATTCGTCACATACCCCGGGTACAGATAACGCTGCAGAATAATTCGTCACATCCCCCCTGGTTCAGAGGATGCTGCAGAATAATGCGTCACATCCCCCGGGTGCAGAGAACGCTGCAGAATAATGCGTCACATCTCCCCCTGGTACAGAGGACGCTGCAGAATAATGTGTCACATCCGCCCGGATACAGAGGACGCTGCAGAATAATGCGTCACATCTCCCCAGGTACAGAGAACGCGCTGCAGAATAATGCGTCACATCCCCCCAGGTACAGAGGACGCTGCAGAATAATGCGTCACATCCCCCCGGGTGCAGAGGACGCTGCAGAATAATGCGTCACATCCCCCCGGGTACAGAGGACGCTGCAGAATAATGCATCACATCCCCCCGGGTGCAGAGGACGCTGCAGAATAATGCGTCACATCCCCCGGGTACAGAGGACGCTGCAGAATAATGCGTCACATCCCCCGGGTACAGAGGACGCTGCAGAATAATGCGTCACATCCCCCTGTGCAGAGAACGCTGCAGAATAAATTTTTCACTCCCCCCGGGGAGGGGAGCTGCAGAATAATACGTCACATCCCCCCCCGGGTGCAGGGACGCGGGAGAAAAATGCTTTACAACCCCCCGGGCAGAGGACGCTGCAAATATTTTCTCACTCCCCCCGGGACAGAGGCGCTGCAGAATAATGCGTAATCCCCCCCGGGGCAGAGGGACCCTGAAAAAATGGCAATCCCCCGGGCAGAGGGGGGCTTTCCCGAATAATGCGTCAAATCCCCCGGGTTTACAGAGGGGGGAAAACCTTTTGGGGGGAGAATAATGGTCACACCCCCGGGTCAGAGGACCGCTGCAGAATAAAGCGTAATTCCCCCCGGGTAAAAAGGACGCTGAGAATAATGCTTCCATCCCCCCGGGGGACAGAGGGGGCGCGCAGAATAAAAGCTCAAACCCCCCGGGTCGAGGACGCCCCGCGAATAATGCTCACTTCCCGGGACAGAGGGCTCAGAATAAGCGTCACATCCCCCCCGGGGCAGAGGACGCTCAGGGTAATGCGTCACATCCCCCGGGTAAGAGGACGCTGCAAATAAGCTCAATCCCCGGGTAAGGGACCTGCAGAATAATGCTCACTCCCCCCCGGTCAAGGGGGGGGGCTGCAGAATAAAAGGGTCCATTTCCCCCCCGGGGGGGGAGGGACGGGCCTGCAGAAAAAAATGGTCACATCCCCCGGGGACAGAGGACCGCAAAATAAATGCTCCCCCCTCCCGGTTTTCAGAGACCTTTTAGAATAATGCGTCACATCCCCCCGGGTACAGAGGACGCTGCAGAATAATGCGTCCTCCCCCGGGTCAGAGGACGCTGCAGGGTAATGCTCAATCCCCCCGGGTCAGAGTACGCTGCAGAATAATGCGCCACATCCCCCGGGGGGGCAGGGAAAGCTTTTCAAATAATGCGTCAATCCCCCGGGGCAGAGGCCTGCAGAATAAATGCCAAAATCCCCCCGGGTACAGGGCCTGCAGAATAATGGTCACACCCCCCGGGAAAGAGGACGCTGCAAATAATGCGTCACTCCCCCCGGGTACAGGGACGCCCGCAGAATAATGGGTCCCCATCCCGGGACAGAGGACCTCTGGGAGAAAAGGTCACATCCCCCGGGTCAGAGGGGGCGCTGCAAATAAGCTCACTCCCCCCGGGTCAGAGGACGCTGCAGAATAATGCCACACCCCCCCGGGTACAAGGACGCTGCAGAAAAAATGGTACTCCCCCCGGGGAGAGGGGCGCGCAGAAAAATGCTTTACACCCCCCGGGTGAGGGGGCCTGCAGATAATGGTACATCCCCCAGGGGGGGGGCCTGCAGAATAATGCTCACATCCCCGGGGGGAAAAGGGAACCCGCGAATAATGGTCACATCCCCCCGGGGGCAAAAGGGGCGCTGCAGAAAAATCGCACACCCCCGGGAGAGGCCGGGGTGCAGAATAATGCGTCAATCCCCCCGGGTTTCAGAGGCGCTGCAGAATAATGGTCACATCTCCCGGGGTACAGAGGGGACGCTGCGAATAATGCGTCAAATCCCCCCGGGTTCAAGGGGGCCCCCGCAGAATATGCTCAACCCCCCGGGTCAAAAGGGGGCCCTGCAGAATAATGCTTTTAAAACCCCCCGGGAAAGGGACCCTGCAATTAATGGTTCACATCTGGGTGCAGAGGCGCTGCAGAATAAGGTCACATCCCCCGGGGGGGCAGGGACCTGGGAAAAAAATCTCCCAATTTCCCCCCGGGGTTTTTAGAGGACGCTTTCAAATTAATGCGTCCCCATTTCCCCGGGGTCAGAGGCGCTGCAGAAACATGCGTCACATCCCCCCGGTTTAGAGGAGTGGGGAAATAATGTCACCTCCCCCCGGGAAAAAGGGACGCTGCGAAAATTTCAAAAATTTCCCCCCCGGGAAGAGGGCCTGCAGAATAATGGTCCATTTTCCCCCGGGGCAGAGGAGCTGCAGAATAATGCGTCCCCTCCCCCGGGGGAGGGAGCTGCAGATAATCTACATCCCCCCGGGGGGGGAGAGGACGCTGGGAATAATGGTCACATCTCCCCGGGTACAGAGACGTGCAGAAAAATGGTCCCTCCCCGGGGGGCAGGGAGCTGCGAATAATCTCAAAACCCCCCCGGGGGGGAGGGACGTGCAGAATAATGGTAAAAAAAACCCCCCCGGGAAGGGGGGCGCTGCAAAATAATGGTCCATCCCCCCGGGCAGAGGCGCTGCGAATTTAATGCTCCCCTCCCCCCCCCGGGTTTAAAAAGGGGGCGTGCGAATAATGCGTCCATCCCCCGGGTCAGAGACGCTGCGAATAATGGCCTCCCCCCCGGGGTCAGAGGGAAAAGCTGCAGATAATGGTCAATTCCCGTCAGGGAAAGCTGCAGAATAATGCTTCAATCCCCCCCGGGGGGGAGCTGCAGATAAGCTCCCCCAAAACCCCCCCGGGTTCAGAGGAGCGCGAAAAAATGCGTCAAAACCCCCGGTAAAGAGGGGGCGCTGCAGAATAAAAGCTCCCTCCCCCCGGCGGCAGAGGACGCTGCAGAATAAAATGCGTCCTTCCCCCCCGGACAGAAAGGGCCTGCGAATAAGACACCCCCCGGGTCAGGGACGTGCAGAAAATGGTCAATCCCCCCCGGGGGAAGAGACCTCAAATAATGCTCAATCCCCCCGGGGGCAGAGGGGGCCTGCGAATAATGGTCACTCCCCCCCGGGTACAGGGCGCTGCAAAAAATGGTCACATCCCCCGGGTGCAGAGGACCGCAGAATAATGCTCACATCCCCCGGGTCAGAGGGGCCTGCAGAATAATGGCACAACCCCCCGGGTCAGAAGGGAAAAGCCCTTTTGGGGGGGGAATAAAAGCGCCCCATCCCCCCGGACAAGGGCGCTGCAGAAAAATGCTCCCCCCCCCCGGGTACAGAGGGGGGCCCTGCAAATAATCTCACATCCCCCGGGGGCGAGGAACGCTGCAGAAAAAGGTCACTCCCCGGGGGGACCTGCAGAATAATGGGTCCATCCCCCCGGGTCAGAGGACCCTTCGAATAATGGTTTACCCCCCCCCCGGGGGGCAGAGGACCTGCGAATAATGGGCCCATCCCCCCGGGTTCAGAGGACGCTGCAGAATAATGCTTTTACATCCCCCCCGGGGGGCAGGCGTGCAGAATAATGCATCACTCCCCCCCGGTCAGGGACCTGGCAAATAATGCTAATCCCCCGGGGGCAGGGACCTGCAAATATGGTCACATCTCCCCGGGTTAAAGGGGACGCTGCAGAATAATGGTAAAAATCCCCCCGGGGAGGGACGCGCAAAAATGCCCATCCCCCCCGGGTAAGAGGGACGCTGCGAATAAAAGGTCAACATTCCCCCCGGGGCGAAGGGGGGGGCAGAAAAAATGCTCACATCCCCCGGGTGCGGGGGGAGCTGCAAATAAAAGCCACATCCCCCCGGGTCAGAGGACGCGCCAGAATTTTAATGCGTCACATCCCCCCCGGGGGCAGGGGCGCTGCAGAATAATGGGGTCACCCCCCCCCCGGGAAAAAGGGCGTGCAGAATAATCTCAATCCCCCCGGTACAGGGAGCTGCAGAATAATCGTACATTTCCCCCCGGGGGACAGAGGGCCTGCAGAATAATGGCTCACACCCCCCCGGGGAACAGAGGAAAGCTGCAGAATTAAATTTCTTCACCCCCCCCCCCCCCCGGGTACAGAGGACGCTGCAGAATAATGCGTCACATCCCCCCGGGTACAGAGGACGCTGCAGAATAATGCGTCACATGGATGGACCATTCCTCCTCAGAAGACCCCGCGGCGCCCGTCACGTTCCCGGCCGCAGCCACATTCACTCCCTTTTCTTATTTCCCTGGACAGGAAAGTGAAATCCTGGCGACAGCGAAGGCAACTGGCGAAAGTGAGAGGAACCCAGATCCTGGAGGAGCCTCAGCGCTGGGAGGAGGACTACGAGCTGGTGGAGTGTGAGGGTCTGTTTGAGGAGTATCTGGAGATGGGTGAGTAGGGGTTCGGCAGTGGGGTCGGCGGTGGAGCTGGTGGTCGGGTCTCTAGTGGGATCGGCGGTGGGGCTGGCGGTGGGGTCGGCGGTGGGGCTGGTGGTGGGGTCGGTGATGGGATCGGCAGTGGGGTCGGTGGTGGGGCCAGCTTTGGGTTCGGCCGTGGGGCCGGCGTTGGGGTCGGTGATGGGATGGATGGTGGGGCCGGTGATGGGATCGACGGTGGGATCGGCGGTGGGGCTGGTGGTGGGGTCGGCGGTGGGGCTGGTGGTGGGGTCGGCGGTGGGGCTGCTGATGGGATGGACGGTGGGGCTGGTGGTGGGGCCGGCAGTGGGGTCGGCGGTGGGGCTGGTGGTGGGGTCGGCGCTGGGGCCGGCAGTGGGGTCGGCGATGGGATCGGCGGTGGGTCCTGTGATGGGATCGGCGGTGGGGCTGGTGGTGGGGCTGGTGGTGGGGCCGGCAGTGGGGTCGGCGGTGGGGCTGGTGGTGGGGTCGGTGATGGGATCGGCGGTGGGTCCTGTGATGGGATCGGCGGTGGGGCTGGTGGTGGGGCCGGTGATGGGGTCGGCGGTGGGGCTGGTGGTGGGGCCGGCAGTGGGGTCGGCGGTGGGGCTGGTGGTGGGGTCGGTGATGGGATCGGCGGTGGGTCCTGTGATGGGATCGCCGGTGGGGCTGGCGGTGGGGTCGGTGATGGGATCGGCGGTGGGTCCGGTGATGGGATCGGCGGTGGGGCTGGTGGTGGGGCGTCGTGTGGGATCGGCGGTGGGGCTGGTGTGCGGGGTGGTGGGTCGGCGGTGGGGCAGGTGGTGGGGCGGCGGTGGGGTCGGCGTGGGGTGGGTGGTGGTGGGGCTGGTGGTGGGGCCGGCAGTGGGGTCGGCGGTGCGGCTGGTGGTGGGGTCGGCAGTGGGGTCGCCGGTGGGGTCGGCGGTGGGGCTGGTGGTGTGGGCGGGGTGGGGTCGGCGGTGGTGGTCGGCGGGGGGGGCTGGGGTGGGGTCGGTGATGGGATCGGCGGTGGGGCTGGCGGTGGGGCTGGTGGTGGGGCTGGGGTGGGCGGCTGTGGGGTCGGCGGAGGGGCTGGTGGTGGGGCGGCGGTGGGGTGGTGTGGGGCCGGCAGTGGGATCGGCGGTGGGGCTGGCTGTGGGGTCGGCGGTGGGGCTGGTGGTGGGGTCGGTGATGGGATCGGCGGTGGGGCTGGCGGTGGGGCTGGTGGTGGGGCTGGTGGTGGGGCCGGCAGTGGGGTCGGCGGTGGGGCTGGTGGTGGGGCCGGCAGTGGGGTCGGCGGTGGGGCTGGTGGTGGGGTCGGCGGTGGGGTCGGCGGTGGGGCTGGTGGTGGGGCAGTGGGTTGGCGTGGGGTGGTGGTGGGGTCGGCGGTTGGGTCGGTGGTGGGGTCGGTGATGGGATCGGCGGTGGGTCCTGTGATGGGATCGGCGGTGGGGCTGGTGGTGGGGCTGGTGGTAAGGCCGGCAGTGCGGTCGGCGGTGGGGCTGGGGGTGGGGCCGGCAGAGGGGTCGGCGGTGGGGCCGGCAGTGGGGGCTGGAGTGGGGTCGGCGGTGGGGCGGGTGGTGGGGTCGGCGGTGGGGCCGGCAGTGGGGCTGGCGGTGGGGTCGGCGGTGGGGCTGGCGGTGGGGTCGGCGGTTGGGGTGGTGGTGGGGCCGGCAGTGGGGTCGGCGGTGGGGCTGGTGGTGGGGTCGGCGGTTGGGCTGGTGGTGGGGCCGGCAGTGGGGTCGGCAGTGGGGCTGGTGGTGGGGTCGGTGGTTGGGCAGGGGGTGGGGCCGGCAGTAGGAGTCGCGGTGGGGCTGGTGGTGGGGCCGGCAGTGGGGTCGGCGGTGGGGCTGGTGGTGGGGTCGGTGATGGGATCGGCGGTGGGGCTGGTGGTGGGGCCGGCAGTGGGGTCGGCGGTGGGGCTGGTGGTGGGGGCGGAGGTGTGATCGGCGGTGGGGCTGGTGGTGGGGCTGGCAGTGGGGTCGGCGGTGGGGGCGGCGGTGAGGCTGGTGGTGGGTTCGGTGATGGGATCGGCGGTGGGTCCTGTGAAGGGATCGGTGGTGGGGCTGGTGGTGGGGCCGGCAGTGGGGTCGGCGGTGGGGCTGGTGGTGGGGCGGCAGGGTGGGTGGGGCTGGGTGGGGCCGGCAGTGGGGTCGGCGGTGGGGCTGGTGGTGGGGTCGGTGATGGGATCGGCGGTGGGGCTGGTGGTGGGGCCGGCGGTGGGATCGGCGCTGGGGCCGGTGATGGATCCCCGCCTGCTGAGCGCGCCCCTGACCCGTCTCTGTGTCTCAGTCATACAGTTCGGCTTCATCACCATTTTCGTGGCCGCCTTCCCGCTGGCTCCTCTCTTCGCTTTGCTCAATAACTGGGTGGAGATCCGCCTTGATGCCCAGAAGTTTGTGTGTGAATACCGGCGGCCGGTGGCGGAGCGGGCGCAGCACATCGGGGTCTGGTTCCTGATCCTGGAGGCCTTGTCCCAGCTCTCGGTTCTAGTCAATGTGAGTGGTTGCAGCGCGGCGCGGGCCGGCTTCTGTGGGCGTTTCGAGACCTTTCCTCCCGCGTTGCAGGCTTTCCTCATCGCCTTCACCTCGGATTTCCTCCCCCGTCTCCTCTACCAGTACGAGTACGACAGCCACCTGGAGGGATACCTCAACTTCAGCCTCGCCTACTCCCCCCACAGCTACGTGGCGGCCAACCACACCCTGTGCCGGTGAGTGGCCGCCATCTCTGCCTCTCGGGAGGGGTCTTCTCCTAACACGTCGGACTCTTCCAGAATTCTGCTCCTCACTCTGCAGGGACACCGCTTTCCGGGATGAGGAGGGGAAATACACTCTCTTCTACTGGAAGCTCCTGGCCGTGCGGCTCGGCTTCATCATTGCATTTGAGGTGAGGCACCGTCACTATCGGGACCAAGCTCTGGTACCCGAGGTGCAGCGACCAGTCGGCACCAGCTGTGGCATTAGATGATCACCCTGCAGCTTTATGGTTACTCCTAAAGGGCCATGTGGTCAGTGAATGGCCAAGATGTCCTTTAAGGTTGTATAATAGCCCCCTCCACCTCTTTGGCACCGAGCTTTTTAGCTTAGTGAGTGGGTAGGGTGCTGGGGTGGGACTGTCAGAGGTGTGCCAGCCCCAGTGAGGTGCTGAACAGAGCGGTGTGGAGGTGCACGCTGGAGGTCCAAATCCAAGATGGCGCCCGCTCCTTGTGCTAGTGCCACCGCCATTGACGTACTGACCAGAGCGGTGTGGAGGTGCGAGCTGGAGCTCCAAATCCAAGTTGGCGCCCACTTCCATTGCTGATGCCACTACAGGTGAGGTGCTGAACAGAGCTGTGTGGAGGTGCGCGCTGGAGGTCCAAATCCAAGATGTTGCCCGCTCCCGGTGCTGGTGCCACCACAGGTAAGGTGCTGAGAAGAGCAGTGTGGAGGTGCGAGCTGGAGCTCCAAATCCACGATGGTGCCTGCTCCCAATGCTAGCACCACCGCCAGTGAGGTGCTAAACAGAGCAGTGTGGAGATGCACACAGGAGTCCAAATCCAAGATGGTGCAGGCTCCATGTGCTGATGCCACTGCCAGTGAGGTGCTGAACAGAGCGGTGCGGAGGTGGCGCTGGAGGTCCACATCCAAGATGGCGCCATTGTGCCACCGCCTCCTACTGGGACAGTGCTGAGCCAGTCCTTCTGCTTCGCCCTGTCCGGCTCTGTCGCTGTTCTCAGGAGGCCTGTGCATGAGCGAGCCGCCTGGAGTCGTCCCAATCCAAGAGGTCATCCAGTCCCCGATGGAAATTGACGATATCGCCGACATTGTAACTGAGCAGATAAGGTCCAATGAGTCCGACCTCTGGCCCCAGAGGATGGGAATGTGCTGAATGTTCGGCCGAACTGCGTCTGCACAGGGGGAACGTCCAGCGTTCGCAGCGCCTGACTCCATCTGGTCTCTTGCAGCACGTGGTCTTCTTCAGTCTCCGCTGTATAGACTGGATGGTCCCAGACATCCCAGAGTCGGTGGAGATTAAAGTGAAGAGGGAGCGCTACCTGGCCAAGCAGGCGGTGGCAGACAACCAGGAGGTGCTGCTGACGGTGAGTCCGTCCTCCAGCTCTGCAGGTCAGTCAGCGGCACGAGGTGCGCCGTGTGTCGGTGTCGTGGGTGTTGTGCTGCTCTGTGGTCGGCTCATGGTGCTGTGGTGGTATCGCAGTATTGTGGCTGTGTCTCGGTGTGGCGGTTGCATTGCAGCATCACAGTGTCGTCTTGTCCTGGTTGCACCATGGTGTTGTGGTTGTGCCATGGTGTTGTGGTTGTGCCATGGTGTTGTGGTTGTGCCATGGTGTTGTGGTTGTGGCTGTGACTGTATTGCACCATTGCAGTGTCCCGGAGTTGTGGTCATTTTGGCCCTTTGGTCTGTTCCGGGCACCTCTCCTGGGACCAGGTAAGTTTCATGATGGATTTCAGTTTCCTCGACTTTGTGAAGCTGGAATCCATAACAGAGGCGCAAGATTCACGAAAGAGGCGTCGCCGACCGTGGCTGCCGCACGTGGGACGGAAACTTATCACAGGGAAGGGCGGATGCCGGACAGAGAACACCCATCATCCGTTGCGGAGAGGAGACACTCTCACCATCCACTCATATTCTAAGGATCTTATCACCGTCGCCACTTTCGTGAATCCGCCATTTCTGTTTCTTAAAGGGCCGGTACAGTCTCATGTAAATGACTGATGCGCAATGAAGTGCGGTCACTTTCTAAATCCGTCCTGACCTCATACTTCTCACAGCTGAGGGTTTGGAACCGTGTAGATAACCTCATGGCACGTAGCCTGGGGCGGACATTGCTAGCACCAATGCACTGTACAAGACCTGGAGGCGGCTGTACGAGCAGTGTGGGGTGAGGAAGAACTGACAGATCTGACCTGTAAACTGTAAGACTGGTGTTTACTCAGTGACAGCGACAGAGAGAGGAAGGAAAAGAACAAACAAAAACTTCCAGAAAGTCTCATAGAAGCTTGTGGAGGATTTGGAGTCACAAAATCTGGACTCCGGCCCTTTAAGAATCTATATCTGTATGTATTACTAGTAGGGGGTCGGTTCCGGCTGCAAGGGTCTCGGGGGTCTCGGCCATTTTTCGGGGGTTTCCTCCAGAAGTTTCCATCGTCTCCTCCTGTCACATTTCGCCACTTTTAGGACAGATTACCATAAATTAAACGTGCAGGCGGCGGTGGATGCAGAGTGCGGCATCGGGGGATGGCAATATCCCGCTAATCCTCTTCTCTCAGCCGACAGGCTCCTCTGTCCGCTCCGCCCGGCGCTCCCTGGCTCCTCTGTCCGCTCCGCTCCCTGACTCCTCTGTCCGCTCCGCTCCGTGCTCCCTGGTTCCTCTGTCCGCTCCGCTCCCTGACTCCTCTGTCCGCTCCGCTCTCCCTGGCTCCTCTGTCCGCTCCGCTCTCTGACACAACTGTCAGCTCCGCTCTCCGCTCCATGACACCACAGTCCGCGCCGCACTCCCTGGCTCCTCTGTCCGCTCCGCTCTCTGACTCCTCTGTCTACTCCGCGCTTTCCGACTCCACTGTCCGCTCCGCGCTCCCTGACTCCTCTGTCCACTCCGCGCTCCCTGGCTCCTCTGTCTACTCCGCGCTTTCCGACTCCTCTGTCCACTCCGCGCTCCCTGACTCCTCTGTCCGCTCCGCTCCCTGACTCCTCTGTCCACTCCGCGCTCCCTGGCTCCTCTGTCCGCCTCCGCCCTCCTCCTCTGTCCTGTCCGCTTCGCTCCCTGGCTCCTCTGTCTGCTCCGCTCCCTGACTCCTCTGTCCGCTCCGCTCCCTGACTCCTCTGTCCTCTCTGCCCAGCGCTCCCTGGCTCCTCTGTCCGCTCCGCTCCCTGACTCCTCTGTCCGCTCTGTGCTCCCTGGTTCCTCTGTCCTCTCCGCTCCGTGCTCCCTGGTTCCTCTGTCCGCTCCGCTCCCTGACTCCTCTGTCCGCTCCGCTCTCCCTGGCTCCTCTGTCCACTCCGCTCCCTGGCTCCTCTGTCCGCTCCGCTCCCTGGCTCCTCTGTCCGCTCCGCTCCCTGGCTCCTCTGTCCGCTCCGCTCCCTGGCTCCTCTGTCCGCTCCGCTCCCTGACTCCTCTGTCCTCTCTGCCCGGCGCTCCCTGACTCCTCTGTCCACTCCGCTCCCTGGCTCCTCTGTCCTGTCCAATCCGCTCCCTGGCTCCTCT